>MU190731.1:14701-35200 GCA_016904865.1 Pissodes strobi | reverse complement strand
TATTTATCTTTTCTAGATATAGACGTATATCCTTACACCTTCGCCAAAATTAGCAGGTTTTAAAAACGTAGCTAACTACTTTTTTGTTTGTTCCAGGTATGAACCTAGACCCCTAGATGGCGCCTCTGTCTTCCGCGACATAGATGGCTGTACCCGAGTTCACTAACTTGCAGTTTTTTTTTGCATCTGCCGCTAGGTGGCGACTTGTATGCAGCAATGGACGACGTCTTGGAGCAATCCCGCGTCTAGACGTAGCTTGAATGCGCGTAATTTAAAATTGCCTTATATAGCAAATAAAATTTTATGAATTATGTTAGTTTTATTGACCAATAATAAGATTTAACTGCGCGAAAAAATACCGGCGCGTGTTTTGATTTTTTTTAATTATAATTTAATTGTTCTTTCTCTCTTTGTAACTTAACACCTCCACCACGTGTCACGATTAGTTTAAGGGTTAGCGCGTTTTTTTTAAGAATAACTTCTAAGAGAAGAGCCGCGTCGCGATTAGTACAATGACGGGGTCTCAATGCTTCCTTTACTCTACCACTGTATGTTCCATTCGTGAGGACACGCCTTGTTTAGCGTGCGGGGGGGGGGGGGGGGGGGGGGGGGGGGTAACTGAGGCAGACCGAAACCGAGTTACGTGGGGTAAGAAGAGATGATAAAGTAAGCACGTTTAGTATATAACAATAACAATGTATTAACGATAAAACTTTAACAATGATTATTGGTCAGAAAAATGAGATTCTATTACACCCGATTACTACGGTGAATATTTTCTCGATTTGAGGTACTGTTTATAGGTCTTTGTTTACTGCCTTATAATTTATAGCTTTTCCTAAGAGTTGGGTTTTATTTAAGAGCACTAAAAGATTTCACTACACTTTTTAACTGACTATTTAGACACTTGTCTCTGACAAACTTCTTGTCTTGACTTTACTATGGAGATTGTGAAACCCCTGGTCCTAGCAGTCATCAAGTGACTAACCGGTACCAAGTTTGGAAGGAATAATGGAGTAGAACCTAAAGCAGCTGTATAGCTAACTTTAAGAGCGGATAGAAACCAAAGGCAGTCGTCAAGTGACTAATCTGGGAGCTGGAGGTGAGACCAAAAGCCTGTCGAACTGAGGGTTCGGTAGCATATTTATATTAAAAAAGTGATCATTGCATGCTTAAGGTTGAAAAACTCGCTCCCGTTGATTGCTCGCGTTGTTTATAGTTTGCCTTTAATGTTTATATAACAATCTCCGAGTTCAAGTTCAAACTTACGACAGGGTGATATTTCTTTAGTAGCTTATGCATTTTAGTAGATTACAATATTATCAAGATAGACCAGACATGTCTTCCAAATGAGGCCCCGTAGAACAACTTCCATAAGACGCTCAAAAGTAGCGGGGGCATTGCATAGTCCGAAGGGCATAACTTTAAACTGATATAAATCACTTCCGGTAGAGAAGGCAGTCTTTTCCTTATCCTGTTCGTCAATGCCTACTTGCCAGTAGTGGCTCTTTAAATCGAGTGTTGAAAACCAATGAGAACCTGCTAGTGTCGTCAACGTGTCATCAATTCTGGGAAGTGGATAGCTGTCCTTCTTGGTGACATCATTGAGCCTTCTATAGCCCACGCAGAATCTGGTAGTCCCATCCTTCTTGGTGACAAAGACAACATGGACTTGATGACTTCAATAATTTTAGACACTAATGTGCTAACCTCTTGCTGCTTCGTGACTGGTAACCTCCGAGGATGCTGCCGTATGGGGTCAGCACTCCCAGTGTCAATTTTATGTTTTATGATGTTCGCCAGTATTGCTATTTTCCCTTTCAAAGGCTGGGCTCTGCTCTTTGATAAATTGTGTAGCTTTCTTCAGTTCTTCGGAAGACAGATTATGATGCCTCGACTTCTGGAAATGTTCTAGGACTACCTTAGGTGCTGTTGAGGGTGTTACTTCTGGCCGCGTTTCGTAACTGGTTACCCACTGCACTGGATCGCAAGTGGCTATTACATCTCCTTTATTAATTTTGATGGAATTGGATGAACTATTTGCTTTCCTTATTGGTACTTCGCCGTCAGTTTTGACTAGTGCTTTGCCTACGAGGTGTTTGCAAGGCAAATCGTGGTGTTGGATAAGCCCCATGCAGCTCCCAAAATCCTTCTCCAATTTCCCAAAGATTATCTGCTCGGCATTTCCTCTTATTCTGACCGTACATGTAGCCACTACTTTAGTCGGTGTGCCATCGTCTGTTTTGGTAAGGATGAACTCTTCGGTGCCAAACTTCAGAAGGTTAAGTTTATTATCAAAAGAGAATCCATGCTGACCGATGAGATCCAACCCCAAAATAAATTCGTCTTCTATGTCAGCTGCTAACACTGTGTGGTGTAATTTAATTCGTCCCAGTTGAAGTTCAATATTCATTCCTCCAAGTACTTCAGCAGTCTCACCGGTAACCGTACGTAAAACTACATTCTTCAATATGGGTAGGACTTCCTCTGTATTTAGTCTGTTGGACCTTACCAAAGATACCACCGCACCAGTGTCAACAGAAATTGTAATGGCTTTTCCGTTGATCTTTCCTTTAATAGTTAGACTGTCGGCGTTTTTCCCTAGACTTTTTATGGAGGCGATCCTGGGGGCTTTATCTTCTTTAGCCAACAACCGCCCCGCAATGTTTACTAATTGAAGCTTTCCTGATTTGACTTTGAGACCCTAGCGTCTCTGGATGGAGATCTAGACCGTAGTTTTACTCGGCAGTCTCTTTTGAAATGCCCAGTCCTGCCACATCTATAGCACTGATTCGAAGTATTTCGATTACGTGGCCTATCTTCTAGTGGCTTCCGGTTAATTTCTTCAAATTTTCACCCATCTCAGTTAATTCACAGCTGTTTGCCGGCTTTTCTTCCTGGATGGATACGGCAAGCCCTGTTTTTTGGCTTAGGGATGTTACAGGCCGCCTCGATTTCTAGCGCTCTACCCAAAGCTTCACTGCTGTTATCAAATTTGGCTAGACCTAGCATCTTCTGAGTTTCTGGATCTCTGATACCATCCACGAAATATTGGGCAGCAAGTTCATCTTAAAATTTTTCTGTTGCTCCCGGGTCGGCCAATTGAATGAGACGTCTAACGTCTACCTCAAACTCTTGCAGGTTTTCACCAGGCTTCTGATGTCGGTACTTTACTTGTGTCAGATACTGTTGTTTTCTGTGTTGGTCTCTAAATCGTCTCTCCAGGAAAGCTACAAGTATGTCATTTCCCTTGTTGGCTGATGGGAATGAATGCTCTGCAGTAGTTCCAGGGCAGATCCATGAAGCGCTACCACTAGTGATGTAGCCATTTCTTCATTATTCCAACCGTTGGCAACAGCAGCGGCTTCAAATTGCCTTCTGTACATTGTCCACGATGTTTGAGGTTTGATATTATGTCCTGTGGCGAATACCCTCTCGCCCTTTGATTTTTAAGTCTGGTAACTTCTGCTTGTAAATTCTTCATTTCCTACTTCTTTTTGTACATTTCAAACATCTTTTTGTACATTTCTAACTTCTTTTTGTACATTCCCAACTCCTTTTTGTACAGTTTCAACTTCTTTTTGTATATTGTTTACTTCTTTTTCAAATTTCTCATGTTGCCCGTCCAATATTTTCTGTAAATTTCCTTGCTCGCCTACAATTATTACATCCAGCATCCACTTCTGAAGCTGATCCTGTTCTATTTGCCTTTTATTTTCTTGGTATTGTAAAATTTTCTGAAGCCGGTCCTGTTCTGCTTGCCTTCTATGTTCATCCTCTTCCCGATCCGCTTGCTTTTTCTCTTCTTGATCTTATAATCATTGAAGCCTGTCCTGTTCTGCGTGCCTTTTATCTTCTTGATCTTCCCAGGCATCTAGAGAATTCCACAGTTCCTGAATCTTCGCGGCCGGCGATGAGTCATACGTAGACGCGGCAAGGCCAACTCTATAGGGTAGCACAGAAACATTTGGATTGTTGCTAGCCGTGACAGTATATAATATTGAATATAGCAATCATGTTAAACCGTTGATTACTCTATGAGTTTTAAATCAAGTGGTTTGTTTCACATAGAAAGCTCATTCCAGGAGATTTTGGATATTTAATTAAAGCTTCCTCCAGCAGCGTTCAGTTCCTCCATCATCTCTTAAAGTTGCTTTAAAAATATGGAAATGGAAAACAAGCGTGTAAGGGCGAGGTAATATTCTGCAGATTAAATGAAAAGACAATGGAACTGAGGTCTTGATATCGGTTTACCATCAAGGAACGCATTGTTTGCTTATAGATGAATTACCTCCCAAAAAAGTACTGTACATACATTTTAGGAAAATAAATTATCCCTTTTATAGCACTCATGCTTAGGTATACTCTTTGTAAAGAAAGGTGTCTCATAAATTGTAAAGTATTGAACCAAACCCTAAATTTTCACCCAGACTTATTAACTTATGCCTACAAATAACTACTGTCCTAAACTCACTCATTAATCCCTGATACAAGTCCTAAAGTAACCTGTCAATTCTCGGAGCTTATTTATAATAAACTCAACCCAAAACGGGGGAAAATTCGGAAAACCTCCCCGACTGTGTATCTTATAATCAACACCTGATTATTTATTCATTAATTAATCTATCTATACAGCCCCCTGTATTACCTGAGTTTACCGAAGTTTACCCTCGACTTCGCACCTTCTACGTTCGGTTCCCTTTGTCGATTTATTCGTTGCGGCTTTTGCATGGATGTTCGTTAATACTTATTTATTTATTGCATTTAAAACACGAGAACATCTCTTGATTTATAGATGGAATAAAAAGAATGTCTATATAATATACAGTGCAATTAGGACTACTTTATTTCCTTTTTTCTTAATACTTTCTCTACCAAATAGACATCTGGATGTTTAACTTTCTGCAACTCTTCTCCATAGAACCCTCCTTCAATTTCTAGGTTTTTAATGGGCTTCTTATTGTTTTTTTTTATCGATTCTTACTGGCGTATACCCATCCCACCTAAGCTGCACAACCCCCTCGGGACCCATCTGTGGAACAACCAACTCTGGCACGAATGGGCTAAGTTTCCAGGCGAATACCGGATCAAGTCATTTGTATATTGAGCTGCTAATTTTATGTATTTATTTTCACCTCAGACTATAAGAAACTGAAAGTGAATAAAATTAAGTTATGCACATAATTTACTGGTTATGCAAAATATTAGATAGATAATATATAATTACTAATAAATACCCGTAATAAAACCAGTAAAATAGGCGATATTCAATTGCTGATAATCTTCTCTTGTAAAACAAATAAAGCGAGTAAAAATAAACGCTAGAAATTCAGTTGCTAAATTACCGAAACACGATCATGTTCCGTTTACACTTCTTGGGTCTACTAGGCCGTAAAGCAACTAGCAATTGTCGGTCACAAAAGAAATTAATAAAATTAAATGCGTTATTATAGGAAATCAATTTAGAACGGAAATAATACGGCATTTTATGATGGTATAAACCCACAAATAACTTTCAAAAGGAAATAGCGATACAAGATAAGGTAAGGTTAATTGTCCAAAAATGACATAGTGAGCTTGTTTTTATGGTTGTTTTCATTCCCCTTTGCACTCTAAAACCTTTAGCAAAGTTAAATTTCAAGAAAAGGAATGGAGAAAGTTTTGAACCATTAAATGAACATCGAAAACATTCCCAGAAGCTGTTATAAATAAAAGAAAGCAAGGACAGACCGTCTAGAAATTTGATGAGAGAATTCACTACACTCATACAAGGTACGTATTTTATAAAATAAAGGAATTAGGAGACCATTTAAGTAAAAATCTTAGGCTAAGTTAACATTCCTTCCTTCCGGGTAGCACTACAACCCTTGATGGGTGTTGACTGCGTTAACGATTTGTCTCTATCGGTCCCGGTCCAGCATGGCCTCCTTCCAGTCATATACCTGCATAGTTTGTAGGTCTTTTAAAATGTTTTAAATGTCCCTCCACCTGAGTCTCGGCCGCCCCGGCAGCGGTCTCTTTCTTACTGGATTTCCTTCCCATACCTACTGTCTTGATCAGTCGGTCGTCAGGTGCCCTTTGGACATGTCCAGTCTATCTCAGACGTTGGGATTTGATTGATTTGACTAGGTCCGGCCTTTGGTATAGGTCCTGGACTTCCGCATTCGTCCTTATGCGATATTGCTCCGTGTTTGGATCCTTGACGGGGCCAAATATTCTCAGGATTTTCCTTTCAAACCACTTTAGTAGAAGTTCATTGTGTTTCGTAAGGGTCCAAGCCTCACAGCCATAGCATTGATCGGTTTGATTACAGCCTGGCATACCCTCAGCTTTGACACTCTTGACACCGTTTTGGATTGCATGAGGGTTCGCGTAGCAAAGAAACACCTGTTGTCATGTATTTGGTTTTTTCCTCGCTGATGTTGAGGCCCATTTCTCGATTTTCAGGAAGCTTTCCTTGACTCCGACAGTACTTCTTCCGACCGCGTCAATGTCATCAGCGAAGGCCAGGATCATCTGTGGCCCCTGGTTAGTAAATACTTCAGTGGTGATGTTCGTCTTCTTGATAGCCATATCTAGGACTATGTTAAAGAGTAGGGGCGACAGTCAATCTCCTTGTCTCAATCCACTCATGACCGAAAATTCCTCTATTATATGGTTTCCTACTTTTACGCGACACATGCATATTTTCGTGAGAGTGATGATTTTCTCTGGTATACCTACACTTGCCATGGTTATCCAGACACTGTCGCGTATAATGGTGTCGTAAGCTTGTCTGAACTCCATAAACAGCTGGTGCACGTCTTTATTGAATTCCCAGTGTTTCTCCAGTAGTTGCCGGATTGTGAATATTTGGTCCACCGTTGACCTCTTTGGTCTGAATCCACATTGATAGTCCCCAATGTGCTCCTCTGCATACGGTGATACACGGTTCAATAGCACATTGGAGAGTATCTTGTATGCTGTTTTTAGTAGATATATTCCCCTGTAGTTGGTACATTTCATGCTGTCTCCCTTCTTATAGATGGGGATGATAGTACATTCGTTCTATTCGTTTGGCAAGGCTTCCCATTTCCATATGGCTAGTACTAGTTTATGCAGTTCTTTGTGGAGTTGTATTCCTCCATATTTTAGGCATTCTGCTGGTATTGTGTCGCAGCCAGAGGCTTTGTTACTTTTGAGTTTGTTGATTGCCACTATTATTTCTTGGAAGCTTGGCTCCTCCCCGTCTATTTCCGCTGTCTGGTATGTTGTGGTCACTGCAGTTATGCCGTTATCTGTATTAAGAAGGTTGTTGAAATACCCTTTCCATGTTTTAAGTATTTCAGATGTGTCTGGCACCATCACTCTTTAGGATACTGCTTGTTATGGGTTTATACCCTTTATCTGTAATATTTCTTGAAAGAATCTCCTAGTATTGTTGCTTTTGGCATCCTCCTCTAATTGCTGTAGTACTTTATTCTGACCGCTCTTTTTTTCCTTATAAGTTTCCTTGCCTCCTCTCTGCATGTTTTAAATTCCTCTATATTGGCGTTGTTATTGTCTTGTAACATGCGTAATCTGGCTTTATTTTTTGAATTTTGGATTTGTTCGCATTCCGCATCATACCATTCTTTCTTCTTTGTCTTGCTTTTCTTTCCCAGTGGAATTCAAATAGTTGATTTGAGGGTGCCCTAGGCTGTTTCTATGTCTTCTATTTCAGGAGTGTTTTGCCGTAGTTGGTTTTCCATGTCGGTTTGGTACTTGGTTCGTATTTCAGCGTTTCCAAGTGTGCTTACTTCTCATCTTGCTGTACTTGTGGCTTGCTGTTCTTTCGTTTTTATGCTCTTAATTCGCAGGCGCATTTTTGTCTGTACAAGGAAATGGTAGGGCTTCTCACATCCATGACATTTTTTGCATACCTAGCGTTGACCAGCACATGGTCTATTTGGTTTCGTGTTCTGTGGTCATTCGAGACCCACGTCTCTTTGTGCATGTTTTTGTGTTCGAACAACGTTGATACAACCATTAGATTATTGGTCGCTGCTAGTCCTGCCAATCGTTGGCCGTTGTCATTTGAAATATCGTGAAGGCTGTGGTTTCTGATATGCGACCTAAGTTCAGGTTCTCTACCCAATTTGACGTTGAAGTCCCCTAGTAGGATGAGCATATCTTGTTTTGGTATAATGCTAATCGTAGAAGGAGTCTTCAATATCATCTATTTCTACTGTCGAGGCATGGGCTGATATTAGTGAATAGTTTTGCCATTTTCCTTTCACCCTAAAATAGCAGATTCGTTCACTTATTGGCTTGAATGATATTATCTGTCCAACCAATCGCTCCCCTGCGAAGTTGGTTGCCGCTATAGAATATTACTGATTGACTGATATTGAGGCTCCCATTGTTGGGCCACCGGATTTCCTCTAGTGCCGTGATGTCCATGTTATATTTCTCTATCTGTTCTATGGCTCTCTTTGCTGCCCCTGGTCTAAACCAGCTAAGCACATTCCAGGTTCAAATATTCATATTCCTTGGTCATTGCTCGAGTCGTCTCCGAAGATCCGCCCTTTTCCGAGGCTGGTCGTTACGTTTAGTAACAATCTGTTTTTTACAAGATAAAGTTGTTAGCCCTATGCTTAACCCTCCTCCTTTACCCGGGCTTGGGACCGGCATCGGCAGTGACAGCTGGTGAGTTACTCAATTCACCCACCAGTTGCCCCAGGCGGAGTAAGTAAGTTAACATTAATGTTCTCGAAACAAGACTGGGGTTCAAGCTCTTCAAATACTGGTAATATTAAACATTTACTTTGATTTATGGCTACCACATATGTGGCCGCCTTCACCCTTTCCGGAGGACCTTGAAATAAAAGGATACTGTCAAACCAGATGACCAAATCACTACAACGAGCTGCGAATGTAAATTGTAATGTAATGTAATGTGATCAATATATGCGCCATATTTTGGAAATTAATCGATATTTAAACAAACAAACCCCCGCAATCAAGGTTCTGCTTCATGTCGATCAAGTTCCAAAATAAGGCGCATAAATTGATCACATTACATAGCATATAAATACTTCAAATAGTTACGGTTAAAATTCAGTAATTTACACACAGCCTATTTCCGTCCACTCCTGAACGTAAGCCTCTTCCACTTGTCTCCAGTGGTGTCGATCTTGGGCGGTTTGGATCCAGTTTTTCCCCGCGTGTCTCTGCATGTCGTCCCTCCCCCTCGTCTGGGGTCGCCCAACACTTCTTTTTGTTTCCCTAGGTCGCCATTGGAGGATGGCCCTGGTCCACTTGACACTGTCCCTCGCCACATGCCCAGCCCATCTCCACTTATTCCTTGCTACCATTTCCATCACGTCTGTGACTCCTGTCCTTTTCCTAATGTCATCATTCCTTATTCTGTTCTAATTCCTTGTTCGATGACCCTCTGACACTCTCAGGCGATCGGCATTTTTTTGTGTGAAGGTCATAGTCTCAAGGCCATACATCATGACCGGTAGGATGCAGCTCTCGAACACCTTCCGCTTTAGATTAATTGGAGTTCTAGGATTTCTTAGGATGTGAGAAAGGTTACCATACTTTACCCAGGTGAGGCGCACCCTTCTTGCAATCTCCATCGTTTGGTTTTCACTCCCTAACTTTATTTTATGGCCTAGGTACACGTATTCATCCACTGTTTCAATATTTATGCATGCTGGGTGTTTATGATCTTGGTCTTACCTAAGTTCATCTGAAGCCCCACTACTTGTGATGCTTCTTTTAGCTTCTTTAACATGTTGGTGAGCTCCTCATGATACTACCTACGGGTACCTCCCGTCAATATTAATGCCTTTTGACTCCCAAGTCAAGGTTTTGAAGACTCCTTCCAAAGCCAAGGTGAAAAGTTTTGGGAATATTGAGTCTCCTTGTCTAACTCCTCTGTTTATGGAAATTTTTTCTGTGTTGAGGTCTTCCGTTATCTTCACGTGAAAAGTGTCATTCTCGTAACAGATCTTGATAAGAGTGGAGTATCGGGAGTCGACCCTAGCCTTATCCAATTCATTTAGTACTGCCCATTCTTCTATCGAGTCAAAAGCCTTTTGATAGTCGACGAACCCCGGGTGAAGAGGGACATTGTTTTCCCTACATTTCTCCATCAGTGTCCGCACAGTCTGGATATAATGGTGCTATAGCCTGTTCTGAATCCCACATGGGTTGATAGAAGTCTAGTTTTTGACTCAGGCGTCTGGTCAGGATCTTGCTACGTAATTTGTACAAGCTAGATAGGAGGCTGATGGGCCTGTAATTTCCGATGTTGCTACAGTCTCCTTTCTTAAATAGGATTATGACCTCGGCGTTTCTCCATGCTTCTGGGATGCGGCCCTCCTCCAGACACTTATTGAGCAGGATGAGGATTGCTGTTTTCAGTGTTCCTCATTCTTCTTTCAGCATTTCTGCCGTAATGTGGTCTTCTCCTGGAGCCTTGCGGTTTTTCATATATCTCAGTGCCTCTTCTAGTTCGGATGTATCGATCTCCGGTATTTCCTCCGATCCCACATTTAGAATTTGTAGAAGTTTTGGATGATGGCCACGATCTCCTGCTTCTCATACACTACTGTTCCCTGTTCATTTCTCATTTTTCGTATGGTCTGTTTTCCTCTTGTCATATTCGATCGCAATTTTTTCATGTTAAGGTTGTCTTCAATAGCTTGCTGTATGAGATGGGCGTTGTGGTTTCTTAGATCACTTCTTATCTCTCTCTTTACTTGTTTGTCAATGAATCGGTAGTCTGGCGATTCTCTATCCATCTCTCTTCGAGTCTCTTGCAGATTTATTGTGGTTGCACTAAGCTTTGATGGCCTGCCTTTTTGTAGTGAGCATACTTGTTTGGATGCTCTTGGTTATTTTCGGATAGGATGTTAAGGTCTAGATATTTCAGCGTCTCTACAGGTTGGAGTTTTCGTTCTATGTAGGAGTGATATTTATCTCTCTCGTGTTGGAGTTCAAGGAGGATCGCTGATCATTTTTTCTGGATCATCTTTTTTCTTTCGAGCCGAGTATTTATGCATATTTTCGCTCTCACAAGCCGGTGGTCACTTCCTGTATTAAAACCATTTAGAACAGAACATCCGCGCAGTGTTGATTCGCTGTGGTAAGGATATAGTCAATCTCGTTCTTTACCTGTCCATTCGGGCTTCTCCACGTCCACTGTCGTTGCTTGGACTTTTTAAAGAATGCGTTCATGCAGAACATCCCCTCCTTGTGCATGAATTCTAATAATAACTGTCCCCTGTCGTTTCTCGTGCCCAGGCCGTATGAATCAATGATGTCCGGGTCTCCCACTTTTTTCTCTCCAACCTTAGCGTTGAAATCGCCTACGATCACCGTGTGTTTTGTTCGTTCCAAGCTCTTAGCAGTCGATACATCTTCGTAGAACTGTTCTATTTCATCCTCTGTAGAGGTTGCTGTCGGTGCATATACGTGGATGATCTTTATGCTGTGTCTTGCATTTAGCTTTAGCTCGATGTAAATAACTCGATCTGATACAGCTCTGCTGCTGGTGATTTGGTGTTTCAGTCTATGGTGGACGAGAAGGGCTACTTCCCCCAAATGACGGTGGTCGGTGGAGTTCCTTTGGAAAAGCTGATGTCCCGACTTAAGCACGGCATTCTTGTCTCGCCTATCCCTATGATGCCCCATCTAATGTTTTCAAGCTCTGTTTCTAGGGCCTCCAGATGTTCTTCTAGTCGCATAGTTCGGATGTTGTATGTGGCAACCAGTAAGGTCTTCTTTTTCCTTCCATTTCGTATCGAACTTTGGCCTCCCCCAGAATCCTTGAGACAGACTGATGTTTCAGTGCGAGATTGTGAGCATCGTGCTCTACCCGCCTGGGGTAGTTTTGTTTTTGAATTCGACATTTCCATGGGGGTTGGAAGGTGGTTGGCATTAAAACGCCACGCTTGCCTAGCGGGTTGGCGAGTAGGTTAGGATATGGGAAGGGTTAATTGTTAGTTGAATGTCGTTGACATTAATGTTCTTGAAACAAAACTGGGGTTCAAGCTCCTGAAATACTCGTAATATTAAATATTTATTTTGATTTATAGCAACCACATATGTGGCCACCTTCACCCTTTCCGGAGGACCTTGAAATAAAAGGATATTATCAAACCAGATGGCCAAATCACTACAACGAGCTGCGAATGTATATTACTGGCTTTTAACCGTAACTGATCGGATACGTATTATTATACTATGTAATGTGATCAATATATATGCGTCTTATGTTGGAATTTAATCAAAATTTAAACAAACCCCCTCAACCAAGAATCTGCTTCATTTCGATTAAGTTCTAAAACAAGGCGCATAAACTGATCACATTACATAGCATATTAATACTTCTCCAATCAATTACGGTTAAAAACCCAGTAATATACATTCACATATCTTTGTAGCGATTTGAACCATCTGTTTTGACAATATCTTTCCACTTCAGTGTCCTCCGGAAAGGGTGAAGGGGGGTCAACAACAAAAATGCCGAATGAAATTTCAAATAGTAGTATGCTAAAATTTAATTTAAATTAGTAATCACATATACTGTCATTTTCTGACCGTTACAAACCTTGTGTTTTGGCCCTATTCGCAATAAACATGGGGCTACTGGAGCGTTTTCAGATATAAAAATTGCCCTAATTGTACCCTTACGGTGAGGCATCAGCTTTGGTAAATAATAATAAACGGTGTGTCATACATTTGTAAGTATTGAAAATTTTGAAAAACATGATTTTTATTTAACTTTCTCTCGTTAATACGGTTTGTAATGGTTGTTATTTCAATTGCAGGACTTCAACAGATCAAATATTTATAAACCACTACGCTAAATAATGTATTTCCCCTTAAACCCACTTAAGGATTATTAAGAGTGATTCAATTAAAAGAGATTAAATCAAGGTGTCGGAAGAGTAAAACCAACTTTTATTTATCGTTATGCCGGGTCCAAACTTTGCCATTAACGTTTCAAAAAGCTTTTTTTAAAGAAATGATAATTTTCATTACAAACGACTCGACAACGTCTAGACTTGTGATGATCATTCGCAAGTTTGGAATAGTAAATCACCCAAAAAAAAATGTTTTTAAATATTTTTACTAAGGTCAACGAATTAACAATAAGTAAACAAATGATTAAAAAAAATTGCAAAGAAACAAAACAGCCAAGCTTCAAAAGACGAATAAAATAATTCAAGACAAATAAAGACGATAGTGATAAAATTGACAAATTTAAAAGCAGTTTGGGATAGGTTGGATTAAAGAATATAAGAACATGCTTTTTGCGTTATGACCTACCTATTAGCGATAGTGAAGAACATTATCAAAATTATAGTTTTCCATAATTTTCAAAAATTGGACATATTTGAATGGATATTCGTTTCAATGCCCTTGTTTCTCAGATTTATAAAAAATCACGAGTTAAAGGGAGCAACTGATTCTTGATTTCTTTTATTTTGAGCTAAAACATATTTTTCAGTTTAGACAACATTTGACTTTCAACCCCCCCTTGACCCCTTGCCCGTCAGCCCTAAAAATATAGTCTCCCCCGGCCTCCCAAATAAAATAAGATCAGTATCGCCTGATTTACGGCCTACAAATAGAAATTTAATAGCATTTTTTCGTAATATCGGAGCGGTCGGACCAAACACATTTTTCCATAGCCATTAGCCGAAGAACAAATACAATAAATATCAGAAAAAACCGCGATAAAATTCCGATTTTCGACTCGCTGTTCAAACATGAAGGTGGCTAATTTTTAATTTAAAAGGGTCGACGGATTTTTATCGGCAAAGACCAGTAGGCAAATTTTGCCGCGTTTGCTCGACATTATAGGAAACTGCATAAATATTGGACATATTATGCTGACACGATTTATTTCTTACCTGCAATAGACCAGTTCCTTGTTATTTTCAAATGCACCGTAAGGGGGACACCGCGGGGGCAACTGTACAACCAAAACACCATTGGGCCCCGCCACCGCCAATAGACTGCCTGTTTCGTTGATTACCAGGAATTCTGGAGAGAAGAGTGGAGGATGAAGAGGAAGCAGTTTCTGAAAGAAGAAGACAAACAATAGTAATAAATCATAATAAGTTTGGAGGTACAATAACAGTGTATAGAAAAGATCAGGAAACTCCCCGCTAATACTCACATTGTATTAAGACACGAGTATATTTAATAAATATTAAACTATTATTATTATTATTATTTATTATTATTAACTTTTTTTTGTAGAAATATTGAAATGAATGAATGGTAACATAAGTCCTCAATATTTTTGAATACAAAATCGTCCTTTGTGAATGACTACTTCCTAAAGTCAGCAATAGATAGTTCAGTGATTGGTGGATAATGAAATATTTATTCAATGGGCGTGAATAATGGACACTGTAACTTAATCGCAAAGGAAGCTGTAACAAGCAGATTATTTAACAGTCTTAAAAAAGTACTTTATATCTACAATAATACTAATAGAAAAATCCCAAGCAATTAATACCTGCCAAAAGCACCTTAAGTTAGATTGGTACTCCAATGTATTTAATAAACTATATTTATCTAAGTTACTTTTATAAGTTACTAGTTACCAATTAAACTGATGCGTTGCTTTACGAAAGTAGGCATTTAAGACAGTCTGAGTTCGTATAAAAACACTCTAAAAGTATCTGAGAAAATTTAAAAATAACTGAGATAAGGCAATAGTATCTAAGATACTCATAAAAGTCTTTGGTAAATAATTAAAGTAACTGTTACAAGTTAATTTAGCAAAGTATTTAAGATACTCCAGAAGTATATAAGACATTTAAAAGGTATCCAAGATAATGCAAAAGTACTTAAATTACTCTTAGAAGTGATTAGTGATTAATTATTGCAAATGTATCTTTTAAAATATCTAAGACACCAAAACTACCTAAGAAATGCCAAAAGTATGTAAATTTTATTAAAAAATACTAGTCACTAACTAAAAGCTACGAGCTATTTTACGTAGATATGTATTTAAGATACTCCGAAAGTATCTAAGACATTTCAAAGGCATCCAAGACAATGTAAAAGTGCCTAAAATACTCTTAGAAGTAATTAGTAATTAATTAATGCAAATGTATCATTTTAAATAACTAAAACACCAACATTACCCAAGAAATATCAAAAGTATCTAAATTTACTAGTTACTAATTAAAAGCTTCGAGCTATTTTACGTAGGTATGTACTTAAAATATTCCAAAAGTATTTAAGCTATGAGTATTTAGTTACTGAGAAAGTACCTGAAGATTCGTCAAAAGTATCTAAAATTCCAGAAAGATCCAAGATAATTTAAAACTAAGATAGGGCGAAATTATCTAAGATACTCCTACAAGTCACTGGTTAATAATTCAATGTAGCTGTTACAAATTACTTCACCAACAAATTTAAGACACTCCGAAAGTATCTAAGAAATGTAAAAAGTACATAAGATTGTGCCAAAGTATTTAAAACACCCTTAAAAGTAATTAGTAATTAATTATTCAAGATTCTCCAAAAGTATCCAAAGATCTAGACGGCTCTAAGATAATTTAAAGCTAAGATAAGAGCAAAACTATCTAAGATTCTGTTACCAGTCACTAATTAATTTTTCAATGCAACTGTTACAAGTTACTTTACCACAATATTTAAGATACTTGGAAATTATCTAAGAAATGTAAGAAGTATCTAAAGTTGTGTAAAAGGATTTGAAATACTCTAAAAAGTAATAAGTAATTAATAATTAATTATTCAAGATTCTCTAAAAGTATCTAAGGATCTAGAAGACTCTAAGAAATTAAAAACTAAGATAGAGCAAAATTATCTGAGATACTTTTACCATTTTACTTTATCAAAATAATTAAGGTATGCCGTAAGTATCTAAGATTGTGCAAAAGTACTTGAAATACTCTAAGAAGTAATTATTAATAATTAATTATTCAAGATTCTCCAAAAGTATCTAAAAATCCAGAAGGCTCTAAGATAATTTAAAGCTAAGACAGAGCAAAAGTATCTAAGATAAGTTACTTAATCAATGCAACCTGTACAAGTTACTTCACCAAAATATTTAAGATACTCCGAGAGTATCTAAGAAATGTAAAAACTATCTAAGGTTATGCAAAAGTACTTGAAATACCCCTAAAATAATTAGTAACTAATTATTCAAGATTTTCCAAAAGTACCTAAGCATCTAGAGGGCTACAAGATAATTTAAAGATCAGATAGAGCAAAAGTATTTAAAATATTCTTACCAGTTACTAGGTACTTATTCAATGTAACTGATATAAGTTATTTTAACAAAATATTTAAGTTAATCATAAAATATCTAAGAAATGTAAAAAGTATCTAAAATTGCGCAAAAGTATTTGAAAGACCCTTAGAAGTAATTAGTAAATAATTATTCAGGATTCTCCAAAATTATCTAAAGATCTAGAAGACTAAAGCTAAGATCAAGCCATAGTATCTAAGATGCTCTTACCAGTCACTACTTAATTATTCAATGCAACCATCACAAGCTACTTTACTAAAATATTCAAGATACTCCGAGAGTATCTAAGAAATGTAAAAAGTATCTAAAATTAAGCAAAAGTATTTGAAACACCCTTAGAAATAACAAGTAATTAATTATGCAAGATTCTCCAAAAGTATCTAAGGATCTAAAAGGCGCTAAGATAATTTAAAGTTAAGATAGAGCAAAAGTATCTTTACTACTTTACTAAAATATTTAAGATACGCCGAAAGCACTAAGAAATGTATAAAATAACTAAGATTGTGCAAAAGCATTTGAAACACCCTTAGAAGCAATTAGTAATTAATTATTCAAGATTCTCCAAAAAAAAACCAGGGATCTAGAGGGCTATAAGATAATTTAAAGCTAAGGTAGAGCAAAAATATATACGGTATTTTTACCAGCCACTAGGTACTTATTCAATATAACTGCTATAAGTTACTTTACCAAAATATTCAAGATATTACCAAAACATCTAAGATTGTGCAAAAGTATTTGAAATACCCTTAGAAGTAATTGGCAATTAAATATCCATGATTCTCCAGAAGTATCTAAGGATAATCTAAGATAATATAAAGCTAAGATAGAGCAAACGTATCTAAGAGACTCAACCAGTCAGTAGTTAATTATTGAGTGCAACTGTTACAAGTTACTTTACCAAAATATTTAAAGTACTCCGAAAGTATCTAAGAAATGTAAAAAGTATCTAATACTGTGCAAAAGTATTTGAATCACTCTTAGAAGTAATTAGGAATTAAATATTCAAGATTCTCCAAAAATATCTAAGGATCTAGAGAGCTATAAGATAATTTAAAGCTAAGATAGAGCAAAATTATTTAAGATATTCTTAAGTATCTAAGATTGTGCAAAAGTATTTGAAACACCCTTAGAAGTAATTAGTAATTAAATATGCATGATTCTTCAGAAGTATCTAAGGATGCTCTAAGATAATCTAAAGCTAAGATAGAGCAAAAGTATCTAAGATACTCTTACCAGTCACTAGTTAATTATTCAATGCAACTGTTACAAGTTACTTTACCAAAATATTTAAAATTCTCCGAAATTATCTAAGAAATATAAAAAGTATCTAAGATTGTGTAAAAGTATTTGAAATACTCTTAGAGTTTCAAGATTCTCGAAAAGTGTCTAAGATACTCTTACCAGTCACTAATTAATTATTCAATGCAACTGTTACAAGTTACTTTACTAAAATATTTAAGATACGCCGAAAGTATCTAAGAAATGTAAAAAGTATCTAAGATTGTGCAAAAGTATTTGGAACACCTCTAAACTAATTAGTAATTAATTATTAAAGATTCTCCAGAAGTATCAAAGATATTCTTACCCGTCACTAGGTACTTATTCAATGCAACTGTTACAAGTTATTTTACCAAAATATTTAAGGTACTCCGAAAGTATCTAAGAAATGTAAAAAGTATCTGAGATTGCGCAAAAGTATTTGAAACAAGAAGTAATTAGTAATTAATTAATAAAGATTCTCCAAAAGTATCTAAAGATCTAGAAGCCTAAAGCTAGGATAAAGCAAAAGTATTTAAGATGCTCTTACCAGTCACTACTTAATTATTCAATGCAACCATTACAAGTTACTTTACTAAAATATTTAAGATACTCCGAGAGTATCTAAGAAATGTAAAAAGTATCTAATATTGAGCAAAAATATTTCAAACACCCTTAGAAATAATTAGTAATGAAATCGATGGATTTAGCTGATACTTGATGGAAATTCATTGCAAACTTTTGAAAGGAAAACAACGAAGTTTTAAAAATTCCCACAATTTAAAACTTCGTTGTTTTCCTTTCAAAAATTAGTAATGAATTATTCAAGATTTTCCAAAAGTATCTAATCTAGAAGGCTAAAGCTAAGATAAAGCAAAAGTATCTAAGATACTCTTACCAGTCACTAATTAATTATTCAAGATTCTCCAAATGTATCTAATGAACTAGAAGGCTAAAGCTAAGAAAAATCAAAAGTATCTAAGATGCTCTTACCAGTCACTACTTAATTATTCAATGCAACTATTACAAGTTACTTTACTAAAATATTTAAGATACTCCGAAAGTATCTAAGAAATGTAAAGTATCCAAGATTGTGCAAAAGTATTAGAAACACCCTTAGAAATAATTAGTAATTAATTATTGGAGATTCTCCAAAAGTATCTAAAGATCGAGAAGGTTCTAAGATAATTTAAAGCTAATATAGAGCAAAAGTATCTAAGAATCTCTTACCAATCACTAGTTACTTAATCAATGCAACTGTTACGAGTTACTTTACTAAAATATTTAAGATGCCCCGAAAGTATCTAAAAAATGTAAAAAAATCTAAGATTGTGCAAAAGTATTTGAAACACTCTTAGAAGTAATTAGTAATTAATTATTCAAGATTTCCCAAAAGTATCCAAGGATCTAGAAGGCTCTAAGGTAATATAATGCTAAGATAGAGCAAAAGTATCTAGGATACTTTCCCCAGTCAGTGGTTAATTAATCCATGCAACCGTTACAAATTACTTTAACAAAATATTCAAGATCTAAGAAATTTAAAAAGTATCGAAGATTGTGGAAAGGTATCTGCAAATAATATTTTAAAGTATCTAAGACACACACAAAACTATCAAACAAGTGTGAAAGTATCTAATATAGCACAAAAGTGTCTACAATTTTCCTAACAGTTACTAATTACTAATTAAAAACCATTTTACGTAGGTATGTATTTAAAACCCTACGAAAGTATTTAAGAAATCAGTAATTATTTACTGGAAAAGTACTCCAAGATTCTTCAAAAGTACTTAAGGATCCAGAAGAATCTAAAACAATTTTAAATTAAGACAAATATATCTAAGGTACTCTCCAGATTACTAGTAAATTAGTCAATGCAACTGTTACAAATTACTTTACGAAAGCATTTAAAATACTCCGAAAGTATCTAAGAAATTGAAATTGTATTTAAGGCAGTGCAAAAGTAACTAAAACACTCTTAGAAGTAACTAATAATTAATTATTGACAATAATCTTTTAAAGTATTTAAGACACACATAAAACTATCAGAGAAGTGTGAAAATATCTAATACAACACAAGAGTGTCAACAATTTTCTTGACTGTTACTAATTACTAATTAATATCTATTTTACGTAGGTACCTATCTATTTAAGACTCTCCGAAAGTATTTAACACATCATAAATTATTTACTGGAAAAGTACTCCAAGATTCTTCAAAAGTACATCCAGAATAATCTAAGATAATTTAAAATTAAGATAGGACAAATTTATCTAAGATACTCTTACAGTACTGTTACAAGTTACTTTACGAAAATATTTAGGATACGCTATAAGTATCTAAGAAATTTAAAAAGCATTTAAGATAGTACAAAAGTGAATACTCTTTAAATAATCTAGCAGTTGATTATTGCAAAGAACATTTTAAAGTATCTAAGACACACACAAAACTATCTAGCAACTGTCAAAGTATCTACTATAGCGTAAAAGTATCTACAAGTTTTTTGACAGTTTCTAGTTAAAAAGCGCACGAGCTATTTTACGTGGGTATGTATTTAAGATATTCCGAAAAGCATTTAAGATATTAGTAATTATTTACTGGAAAAGTACCTCAAGATTCTCCAAAAGTATTCAAGGATCTAAGATAATTTAAAACTAAGATGGAACAAAATTATCTAAGTATTCTTTACGAAAGTATTTCAGATATCTAAGAAATTTAAAAAGTATCTAAGACAGTGCAACATTATCTGAAATACTCTTAGAAGTAAATAATAATGTAAAAGTATATTTTAAAGTAGCTAAGCCACCAAAAATTATGTAAGAAATATTCAAAGTATTTAATATTGTAAACTACTGTATTAATAATCATTCTGTCCTAAGTTTGAACTTAAACTTGGAAAATATAATGCAAGCATTCAAGACAAATTATAAACAACTCGAGCAACAAACACAAGAGATTATGAACCTTAAC
>MU190730.1:40645-71497 GCA_016904865.1 Pissodes strobi | reverse complement strand
TTATTATTATTATTATTATTATTATTATTATTATTATTATTATTATTATTATTATTATTATTATTATTATTATTATTATTATTATTATTATTATTATTATTATTATTATTATTATTATTATTATTATTATTATTATAGATCGATCCCTAAACTGAGCTACATAAACACTCATTCGCTAGCATAGCGTGACAATATTTCTACCTCACATTTCATTTAGTGATTCAATAAAGTGCCTTATTTAAATTCGAAGCGTTATTTTCTTAAACTGGAATTGCGGGAAGCAGTATTTAAGATTTTAATTCGAGTCAAAATTAATCGGACTTTAAATTATATTGTAAGTACTTGGCTAAGTTTATTTTTCATCAGTAATCATACAATGGACCTTAATCGAGAGAAATCTTAACATAATGGCTTCAAACACAAGTTTTTTCCTCCAAATATTTTACACCACTCGAATTAAAATGGCACATATACGTTAAGCAACGGTGAACTGTGATATTTTTGGTTTGATTGGTATATGAATGATTGTAAAATAGTCACTATACGAAGGTGGCTTTATAATGCTGTACATAATGGATGCAATGGTCTCTCCGTAATAATAGGCAATTGCAAATCTATCTGAGAATTAATGATTTCTGTTTTTAGTAAATGTATAGACATAGGTAATACCTACCATTGTAATTATATTCATCCATTGAGAAAAAAACATATTTTAAAGTACTAGAAGCTCTACAAATATAATAATACAGATATTACCAGGCTAAATTAGTGAATATATTTGGGATAAAGTATATCATTGATATTTCTCCCTATTTATCTATTCCAGTTAAATTTAGCGTTTTATTTCCAGGTGAGTACCAAGATCACTCAACATTTTGATTCGATATTTGCCATATCCATCTCCTCATCTTCTCAGTGCGATCGAAATAATTGGTAAGTTTTAATTGTTTATCTTTCAAATTAACGCTGTCCGGAGAATAAATAAAAACATATGCACATAATGTAGGATATCTCTAATAGAGTTTAATTTCTAGTTAACTGTCTGATTTTTACCCATGTTTAAGAAGCATGCATGTCTGAATATAAAATAGCATATAAAGTTGGCGACTCCTTGGTTGCTCATTGTTAACACAATTCAACATACAGTGTTATGGCTGCGATTTTTAACTGATTCTAGGTAACTTTTAGGTGCAGAATCCAAAATAGCCGTCAGATTTGGTCTATCAGATCTAGTTTTTGAGATCCTCTATATTGATTTATTTTGGAATAAAGTCATCTAAATTACGTTATTACTATTACTATTTGCGAAAAGTAAGTTCACAAATTAGATAAATATATATTCATGATATGACTGTTGGGTAAATACCCCAATAAGTGTATTAACTTGTCTTTTTTCACCGTACAGTTGGATGATAACACCCTGTATATTCGTAGTATGAATGGCCATAATTTAAATCCAAATAGATTTATTTCATACCAGGTAAACAGCAATTTGTGCATTTAAAAAGACATTGCAGTTACTACTTAGTCCCAACCTGGATTGTCGGTAGAATAGATTCCATTATATGAAGTAATCGCTGAAAAGCACGTTGTCACTCTTTGTCAAGGAAAACGTTTTTATCATTTTCAATTTAATATACCTTTGTCTCCGTCAATGTTGTGTAAACAACAATATGTCAAATAAATGAAGAACATATTTCTATCTTTTAAAATGCATCCGCGTCCGCGCAGTTACCGCTCTATTCTCCCTCCGCACCGGTAGAGAAAATTTGATTTCAATGCCTGACAAACACTCAACCGTGAAGCATCGGCTTTAGCCGTCGCTCTGCTTGAGTTTGGCGCCAAAACATCAGCCTCTGTCGTAGCTCTGGTTGGCGCTATTTTCTCGTTTGTTTGCACAGATATTTTGAAAATATCTCGTGTACTCTGATCCCCTTTTCCAAACTTGGATTTAGGGACTTTTTGGACGTTTTTACGCATTTTTGAAAGCAGAAGCGCGGTAGCGTCTCTCCTGTTGATGAAGAATAAAGAAGGTAAAATGGCGTTTGGAAAATTGTAGTTAGACTAATCTATTTCTATACTCGAGATTCGAATCAAATGTTCGAAGTCTTATATATATCCCTGGTGAAGTTAAATTGAAAGAATTAAAGAATAATCAAAGTAACAAGGTATTTTGTGTGAACGGAAAAGCAGTTAACTGAATTAAAAGAAAGTTGATTAAATTGAGTAAAGAAAGAAGTTTATGTTAAATTGAAATAATCAAGAAGTTTTGTTAGATATTTACTAATAGTTAACCTGATGTAAATTATTTAGTTTTATGGATTAAGGGATGAATACATGAAAGTAGTTAGAAATCATTTTATGTATTGATCATTAATGCAATCTAAATCCTGCATTATTAAAGTACGTAATACCCAAAATACATGTTTCAATTCACAACCTATCAATAAAATCTCACCTACCTATGGCAATACAGTTCGCTAATTAAAGTGGTGAATTATAAAGTTAATTACCACCCCCTCCTTTTTGGTCATAAATGATTTAAAATTAATTATTTATACCAATCAATGACAAACAAATTTTCTTGCATACGACGTTCTAACATAAAGTTTACGAGGAGTGATTTTGATCTATAAAACCGATTATATTTTCATATTATATGCTCTTCTTTACATTGCTATTGAGCTTATTACGTTCCACTAAAAATATTCCAAGAAGAAGTTTCCCAGGTGGTTCGATCCCAATTAAAAAAATATTGTGATCCAGAAAAAGAGTCGTCACAGATGTTTCCAGTCTGCTGGCATTCAGTCTAACTACTTGGCGTTTTCTAGACTGAGAATAGAGTATGAAAGACTTTCTAAATTAGCATGTAAACAATATGTCGACCCAACGGAATCTATCTTAAAAAGTAATATGAGGATATTCTGGCGTTATGCTAAGTCTAAGCTCATATCTCTTGGGGTTCCGGATGAGTTTGTTTATAAGGGGATAAGAGGATATACTGGCCTTCAAATCGCAAACTTATTTGCGTATTACTTCTCTGCTGCTTATCGCCATATCATTTGAAATTTTACAGTACCTTCATTTCCTATCTATCTACAGTCGGATCTCTGCAGATTCACGCCCTGCTGCTCTTCTAACGTAGCAAAAATTAACTTATAAAAATTCAGGGCGATCCGTTTTTATTAATTACCACTCTATACAACACTATCAGTATATCATCAGATACGAACTTAATAAGCCTGTAGTTTTATCAATGTTTCTCCGGGGCTTCAGGTTGCTTGGGGAAATAAATACTGGCTCTATAAATTACAGAAAAGCATTACCGATTGGACTTTATGCAAGCCATAGGAATAGACTGAAGAAAGTTTAGAGCAGATTCGTTGGGTATCTATTACACAATGATTGTTTTCCCTCCGCTGGTCTCCCGTATGAAACCAGATTCATTCTGTGCACAATAATAAGCCTGGAATACAAAAGAAAAGCTGCAATATTTCTCTAAAACTTTGAATTTTAAATATGGTGATACACCCCAGCTGTTGGAGAAAGTACTACTGCTGGGTTCCATGAAGACGTACCAAGCCAGCGGCAAATATTTTTATGAACCAATGAAACTATAGTCTCACTAGATTTATTGACAGATTGATAAATAACAGATTCTATTCCGGTTGTGGTGCTTTATGCTGTTCCTTCACAAAAGTCAATCAGTCAGATGAACTCACTATATTTTTTGTATCATATTTTCATATCATTCCTTAACTACTACTTTAAAATGTCACCATTTTATTTTTATCATGACTTATGTTATCGGATTATTAACTAAAATAAAACCGAGTTTTATCCACAATACCGAAATAGAATTTTTACCCTCGACGCGCGCTTCGCTAACCATGTTAGTATCATTAGGAGACCCAAACTAACAGATATTTTAATCATCTCCTGATAATGTTAACATGGTTAGCGAAACGCGCGTCGAGTGCAAAAATTCTGTTTCGGTATTGGGAATAAAACTCTGTTTCAGTGCATTTTGCCGAAAGTCGAAACCCCAACATAGTTGGGATTATTAACTGATAGAAGAGTATCTTCTCCTTATTGATGTCAAAGATATGGAATCAATTTGACCCGGCATGGCAGTTCCTACATCCTAAGAAACAAACTAATGTTACATAAAAGAATAAAAAATCTGTGATATCTACTTTTTTAAGGATACATTTATTTTAACAATTGAATTGACTTCGTCTCTACTTGGTATATAATATTTTCTCAACATGGCGTCTTCATGAAGAATGTCTGCCTTATCTGAAAGAGGTCAAAGGAAGTATCTTAAAATGTATGTATACAATTGGTTTTGGGTACAAAAATATTTAATAGCGGAAAATTGTTAGGCCTAAGCAATTTACCCCTATTGAATATGCTTCACACCTGAGACCAATAAAATTCTATACACATGCTTTATGAGAATTTTAGTATTTAGACTTCCTTTGGCCCTGCTTAAATCATGTGTACATTGATAAAGCCACCGTGTTGGCGAAACATGCATACTTTGTACGTAGATATATTAAAGTGAAATTAAAAAAAAATTGTCGGGACGTTTTGGGGTCAAGACCGGGCATAATAGGGTTAGTCTCGTATAGGTTTCTGTATTCTCGAATATTACGAGCCACGAGAAGGTGATCGTCTGACATTACAGGGTTCCGCAATGCGTCCAATGGGACCTGACCCTATCAATGGAAGATTAGTCCAGGAATGAGGCTGGCTGGGTTTCTCTTGTAAGACACAGCGCCTGATAGGGTGAAAGCTTTTATGGCCACGAAGACATGAGGCATGTGATAGAACTCCTCACAAATCGCTTGAACCGGAATATACACTTGCTGCGGATCGCAGGAGATACGGAATCCAGGTGGTGCATGGAAGACGAGGAATCGTCTAACCATGTCCTTACAGACTGTCCAGCGTTGGTTAGGGTAAGAGAATTGCACTAAGGAAGCTACGTACTGGACCTGGATGACATAAGAAAGATCAAGCCGATGAAACTGTGTGCCTTCACTAGCAACTGAGAAATAATATATACAGAGTGTGAAATAAATCTCTTGTATTTTTGAAAAATTTCGAGAAATTTTAACATGTTTTCGTTTTTCTTTCTACTCATCAAAATGATCTTTGACAAAATACAACAAAAAAATCTAATGATTTTCGATATTTTCATTTATTTTTAATAACAGGGCCTTTTAAGAAATTTCGACAATTTGGATATGTATTTTGTCCGATTCAATTGAAAATTTACATCAGGGGATTTTATGGGCCAAAAATTACGAATTTGCTGTTAAATTTTTGAAAATGAAAATGGCGGATACAATATGACAGACAAATTTTATTTATGGTTCGATTCAATTGAAAATTGATATCCGGAAGCTTTCGGGCCAAGGAGAAATGGTCTTTGTAATAGCTTGTTGTAATATATCCAGTGATTATGCCAAACTAAATGTCAATGCGTTCTTCTAGCGACAAGCTTATTTTATTTTATTTTCATACTAATTTTATTTTATTTTCTTCTTTTTAGAACATAATAAAAGTTTGTTTGTAAGAAGTTTTATTATTTATCAAAAAATGAAACAAAAAATTCATATTTAGTTGTGCGGAGTGAGAGTCCGCATGCCACCGTTCTATCTTAAATTTTAGCGCGAATACTGCGCAGCAGGGTTAATAACAGTTTTGAGAACAATCCACCTTTTGGCCGAAACGCTTTTTTATTTTTTACTTGGAAATATATACTAGTAAATCTAGTAATCTAGAAATTCACAATGAAGCATTAATAATTATAATTGAGGACATGTGCTTGATGCTTACCAACAAAATATTAATACTATTTGGAATGACAACGCCCCACCGCCTAATGCACGACGAATTTAATCAAGAGTTGAGACGCGAAACCTAATACGATTCCGAGGCATTGAGGGAAACCGTTCAAAGAAACGTTCCCCTTTTAAATCAGGACCAAAAATATGCCTACGATACGCTCATGAAAGTAGTGAACTATGGAACTGGCGGATTTTTTTTTAGATGCTCCCGGTGGAACTGGAAAAACGTTTAATATCATTGATATTGGCAACGATTCGATCGCCAAATGGAATTGCACTCGCACTTGCCTCATCAGGTATTTCTGCTACGTTGTTGGAAGGCGGTCGAACAGCTCATTCAGCACTTAAGTTGCCGTGGTACATGCAAACTAATGAAACTCCAACTCGCAACCTTTCGAGGAATTCTGCGATGGCCAAAGTGTTGCAGCAAAGCAAATTGATCGTGTGGGATGAATGCACGATGGCACACAAAAAATATTTAGAGGCATTAGACCACACTATGCAAGATTTAAAAAACAACCAAAAGCAGTTTGGTGGTGCGATGATTCTAATGGCAGGTGATTTTCGACAAACATTGCCAGTGATTCCACGACCAACGCCAGCAGACGAGCTTAGTGCATGTTTAACCCGTTATTGCCCAAATATTTTAATTTTTGCCTACCTTATGTGCCCAAGTTTTTCAAATTGTTAATATCAGGATATAATATGGTTGTTGTGGCTAAATTAGGTTAATATGACATGACTTTTCAGGAAAAATGATATGGGTGATGGCTTTTTTTTTTGAAAAAAGGCTGTTCCAATTTTGGAACGCCGGGCATATTAGAGTTGTATAAAATTAGTAAAAAATAAAGCACTCTTATTTTAACATGGTTGTATTAAAAAAAGGACCTATAAAATCCTATATTATTTAACGTGATATATTTTAAAGCATTGCTCGTGCAAATTTATTACGCATTTTTCACACATCTTTGTTGTATTTTTCTGACAAATGGCGCAGCGATTTTGTTTTGCAGCAGGGACTATCCAGTGATTCAAACCATCGAATCTTACTTGATCATGCACTCTGTCCAATAATAGTTTGGATGTTTTAGGCCTACCACCAGTGGCAGGAGGTTGTCCATATTTTTTCAGATACGTGTTAGTAATATCGCGTTTAAATTTAAGAAAATCAACTTTTTCACAATCCTTTTGGCGACGGTAATACTGCCATGCATTATGTATTGCAGAGTCTAAACAAAAGACAAAAAGTGTCCACCACCACTTTGTTGATCTAATATTTATTCTATAATTGTTAATGTTCTGGTCCATGCGATCAACTCCGCCCATACACTTGTTGTATTGGCCAATGACATTTGGTTGCGGAACAGAAACTTTCTTTTTTTCAGTCGATACCCAACGACTTACTTCTTTGATAGGTAGTACCGGATCACAGGAACTAACAATTAGTACTGGCCGATTGTCATTCCACGAACAAATAGTAAGATTCGAGTTTTTATCTGAGAGGTAATCGTATGTTCCTCGAGCAGTTTTCTTCACATCGGACTTGGATGGTAAAGGACATTTTTCGGTTCGATTAGGATTTATAGTTCCAGTATACCCGTAGCCCATATCATGGAGCGTATTCACTAGCTTCAATGACGAGAAGTATCTGTCGCCATAGAACTTGAAAGCAATATTTTTTGGAAGCTTTGACACGAGAGTCATAACCACAGAACCTCCTACGCCCAATTCCATATGAGGTCTGTCATCTTGTTTCCCCTGATATGGGTCGAATTGAATAAGATACCCGGCTGTATTACACAACGACCAAACCTTGTATCCGTACCGGATTGGTTTGCCCTTAATAAATTGTTTGGCTCCGTGACGTCCAAAGTAAGGTACCATGCTTTCATCTATGCTAAGTCTTTCATCCAAAGGAGCATATTTTAAAAAAAGTGCATTTAGCATATCAAATAATGGTCGAACTTTTGCGAATTTATCACCTTGTACCAGGGCGTTGTTATCGGCACAATGAGCAAAGCGTTTTAGCATTTCAAACCGATTGCGTCTCATTGAATTTGCAACTAAAGGATTGTAAGTATCGGTATCTACTTCCCACAACATTCTCCAGCGGGCCACCTGAAGATGACCGGACACGTATAAAATGGCAATAAAACATCGTAGCTCCTCAGTGTCTGTTTGAAAATTGTGCTGCCCTTTTTGCTTAGCATATGTTTCAAACATGTCCTTCAAATAAGTTATAATATCTAAATTTATGAAAGATTCGAAACAAGAAACAGCGTCATAATACAGTGGCAGTGATTGCATTGGCGAAATGAACTCTAGAAAGGACGATTTCAAATCCGATTTTTCCCATTCCCATTTGATTGGTTTTTTAACTAACCGAGCAAGAGGTAGATAATCTTCCGCGTCCCATTCTTCATTGTCGACGCTGCCATCGCAAGAAAGATTTTCTTCTTCGCCCAGACGTACAATGCCATCAAGAGTACAAAATTTCCCTACTGCTTGTGCCTCCAATTGACGTCCACTAAGATGATTGACATTGGCTGCTGGTGATTCTTCATCATCTGAATCCTCTTCTGAATCAGCACAATCAGCAGGTGGGGTTATGAATATATCGCCTTCCCAAAAATGTTCGTCCTCCACTATATCAATCAACTCCTTAGTAGTTAAAAATCTGAAAAAGAATAACAAAACACTTAGTTAATTTTGCCTAACAAATTACATAAGAACGCTAATTATCATTCACTAGAGTTTTTATACCACTTAATAATGAAAAAACTTAATTTTGAACTAGAATGTAAACATTTACTATAATTTTAAATATTCATGGCATACGTATCCATTCGTGCCCGGTGTTCCAATTTTGGAACATAATTAAAAATATTCATGTAAATGAATCAAAGACATTATATTATACTAATTTCATATAAAAACATAATATATAAATATTAAGCAATGTAAAACTGCAACAGTATTAGTAAAATTGTAAGGTAATATGTATATTTTTACTTACTTCCTAGCGGCCATCTTGCTCACTTCGAGCTACGCACAATACTGTTTTCGCGAACTGAACTGCACTATACCAATACCATGAATATATGCTCCCGACTGCGTCTAAAAGTCTACTGAATATATTAAACCGTGTGTCGCAGCGATGCGTTCGAGGAAGTTTGGTGGGGGCACCACAAATGACCAGTGGTAATAATGATCCAATAATGGAACACCGGGCACATTTGATAGTTGTCCAATAATGGAACACTGGGCAAAAACGGGTTAAAGTCGTCACTTTTATGGAAATACTTCAAAACACGAGTCGAATTGCAGAACGATCGATCTGGAGAAGTTTTTTTGCAAACAATTGGTAATGGCAAAATTTCTGTTAATACATCCTCTGGATACAATACATTCCCTGCAAATTTTTGTCACTTTACTGAATCAAAGACCGAACTCATCGAGATGGTGTTCCCAAATATTTCTCAAAATTACAATAATCATGTTTGGTTGAGCGAACGTGTTATATTGGCTGCAAAAAACCTGAATTTTCAGATTCAAAATAAGATAGCAGACGAATTGATCACATACAAATCGGTTGATCCCGTTACTAACCAAGATGATATTGTCAACTATCCAACGGAATTTTTAAATTCGCTGGAATTGCTCTGATTATTACCTCATAATCTGCAATTAAAAGTTGGATCGGTAATCATTATGTTGCCGAACGTAAACCAGCCACGTCTTTGTAATGGCACCCGGCTTGCGGTGAGGAAATTAATGAAAAACGTCATCCAAGCCACAATTGAAAGGGAAGTACAAAGGAGAAGATGTTTTGATTCCATGCATCCCTATGATTCCGAACGACATGCCTATAAACGGCTACAATGTTCAGTGCTGCTTGCATTCCAGTTCGGCTTGCATTTACAATGTCGATAAATAAATCGCAAGGGCAGTCGTTAAGTGTTTGTGGCATCAATCTTGAAAATCCATGTTCCCGTGTCGGAGAACTAACAGTGTTGTGTATCAAAAAGCATTATAATAAACTATGTTTTTGAAATAATTTTTTTGGTATTATATATTCCAGTTCGAATTGAATATTCATAGCTAAGACAGGACAACGTCTGTCGGGTCAGCTAGTATCATTATAATTTAAGGGACTAACGCTCTTTGTGATGTCAATGCGCAGAGAGAACCGATTTTGAAACCGCCCAGAATCTTACCTTCCTGTTATTGTATCATGATATTTAGGTGAACTATGTTCCTTAAACTACAGATTATTCATATATGAAGCTAAGATAAGATATTGCTTCGAATTTCTATCGAAAACATAGCCTAAATTTGACAAGCCAGTTCATGAATTACAGGTATATTTACCCCATTAATTTATTACTTAATTTGCATTAATCGTTTATTGTTTATGTTTAATCAAATCTGGGTTCATAAGGAAATTCTTGCTTAATTTTTAAATTCTACTGAGTTTTTTATGATGATTGTCCAGGATATTATTTTTGTAACTTGAACAAGAAAATTATATGAATATTCCACGTTGTCAAAATATCATCAATTTTAAGATATGATAAAAAAATGTCTTAATTTAATAATTTGACATTTTCGCGATAGCATAGAAAATTGTGTACCATGCGCATGCACTTATATAAATAAGTTGCTACTTTAATAGCAATGAGCATCTCAGCATCATAGTTTTTACCTTCAATGCTTTAATCAGCCCTAAAAACCTAATTTATCGTTTTCACATTTGACTGCATTATTTCTTCTAGAGGTTAACACGAAATCAGCACGTAGCAGACGGACAAAGCAGTTTATATGTGTCTACTTTAATGTTACAAGTACCAAATAGATGTTACATTAATCCCGGAATGGATAATGTAAAAGCCACTCTTTACTGAGAAAAAGAAAAACAGACAGATAAAAGCAGGATAAAGCAGTCTGGGTCCCGTGAAATAAGAGACGAGAGACGGGAAGCGGTGACAGATGCCCCGACCCGACTTAGGTAATAATGCCTCCCATTTGTCTTCATTTGCTTAAGACCCGACAAACAACGGCATTTTGTTGTAGTGTTTTGGATATTTAAGCTACCGATTGGTCGTGCCGAAACTGCCTGTCGACGAAGTGCGTTTTGGAAATGGGAAATGATGATTATTGTCCCTCCGCTTTTGGGTCTAATTTGCTCAAGAAGTAGCCATAAAAGTGAATTAATTTAGCGCGAACTGAATTAAGACATAATAAATACATACTGTCGTGCTTTAAGGACCAGTAAAATTTTTATCGTATTGCAATGGAAGATCGGAAGTTTGACGAAAGACGACTTTTTCTGTTGTTAGTTTGCTTAATATGGGTGCAGGGGCATGAACGTGTCGACAAAAATTAGGAGAAAAAGGGATACTTAAAATTAATTTAAACTTGAAACAAAAATCGTTAAATTCTTCCCAACATCATAATACTAAATTATAAATATATAGCAACTCAAAACGCAGTAGTGATTTACCTAATACACCTCCATAATCACACTAACCTAACAGATCAGTAATTAAGCGATATGATTATTATTTTTCATAACTTGACAAGCTGCACGACCTTTTTACTGTTTTAACTGTATTTACTAACCATTTTCATTTTTAGACTTCCCGTACTTGACAACGGAGACAGATTTTTTTCTCGAAACGCAGAGAATTTTCCAGTTCTTTTACGTTTTTCAGCTTCTTTAGGGTCACAAAATTAGCACTTGTGCAATTTACACCCTTGGGCCAGAGCCGAAGCGGTTATATTCAAAAAGCCTACCAATGAGGTGAAGAAATAGGCAACAGTTTGTCTGACAAACATGAACACAGCAATATGGAACATATCTACTACGGAAAGGAAGCGGAACACTATTCCACGGACCCGAACCATTCTGTGGCGTGAATAAAAGCCACGTAATGACGGACTTAAAGACGCAGGAAAAGTAATAAAAAAAGGCTCTATTGAAGCAACACACCGGGCGAAAGGCCAGCGGAGTATTTTATGAGTTACACGGAAGATTGTCAAAAGACTCCTTTTGCTGCAAAATAATGATTCAACATTAACCACTAATATTTTACTGTTTCGCTGAACCCTGCTTTTTCAGATATCATCTAAAATGCAATGACAAAATTGACAGCGAACACTGCTGCATTTGATATTTGGATCATACCTGGGGCTCAAACAGAAAACATATTTACTTCCTTTGAACAAAAAAAAATCAGTTTTTATTGGGCCAGTATTTCCTGCATAAGTGACATGTGACAATTTTGAAAATTATTTACGTCTTACAGGATTTGATGATCTTACAACGAGAATGAAAGACTGAATAAATTTGCAGGGCATTGCAAAGAACACTATTCGCCCAACTCACATCTTACTGTTTGCGAGCAATTAGCATTTTTTAGAAGCCGGTGGCCTTTCCGAGTCTATATGAAATCGAAGCACGCTTGTTACGGGATCAAATTTTGACCTCTTGTGGGGACTCAACTTATGGTTTAAACTTTCACGTAAATACGGGAAAAGAAGGAAATAAACCTGAAAAAGGCCAGGGAAAAAGAGTCGTTCTCCACCAAGTGGAAGGTCTGGTGATTGTTGTTATCAACAGACAACTTTCTTCGCCAATATTTCTCTACTAAAACAGACTTTTATCCACAATACCGAAACAGAATTTTTACGCTCGACGTGCGTTTCGCTAACCATGCTAGCGTCATCAGGAGACGATAAAAACTATTTTACTTTCACTCGTCTCCTGATGATGCTGACATGGTTAGCGAAATGCGCGTCGAGTGCAAAAATTCTGTTTCGGTATTATGGATAAAACTCTAGTTTTAGTGCATGTTGCCGAAGGTACCAAACCCGAACATAGTATTTCCTAGCTGACGAACTTTTGAAGAAAAAGCTAACCATGAGGAAGAATAAGCACGTTAGCTCTCTAAATCCTCTACCACATTCTTCAAGAAGAGCGAAGTCTTCAGTTTTTGCATTTCAAAATAAATATATCTTAGTTTCATTCATTCCTGCTAAAAATAAAGCTATTATTCCTCTCAGCACTGAATACCATGATCGCAAAATCACTGGAGGAGACAGATTACAAGTCAGAAATAAATTTTCATTATAATATCACAAAAGTATCGGTTGACACCATGGACAAAATAATTAATAAATGCTCAGTGCTGCGTTTGGTTTCGGAACAGCGAAAATGTGTTACTTTTCCTTCTGTATCTTTTTATGTTTGGCACACACCGAATAGAAAATCCTATACCATTCAACGAGCGATGCATGTGCGGAGGTGATGGTGGACGTTGGCCTTGAAGCGCTGTAGGTTGAAGTTTTCGGAAGTTCATTCCAGAGCGAGGCAGTCCTTTAGAAAAAGGAGTCCCGTAACAGCGACGTCATAGGTATTCGCAACAGTATGTAGATGTTTAACTTGTGTTTGACGGGTGTTTCTGTTTGACATAACTCTGGATGGAATGATAAGTGCCAGCTCGTTCGAACCTTCCGTAGTAGTAACGATGCCACTTCTCTTCAATGTTCAAAGCTATAAAGGTATTTAGTCAACTCTGGGCCATCTACAGGGTGGACTGCTCTCCTCTGTATGGAGTTCAATGCCCTGAGCAAGTGTTTGGGTGCTGAGCTCCACACATTGGAATAGTCTTTCAGAGATGACATGTTATTTTATATATTTATGCCTAGCAAGCATATGGATGAGGCCTGACTCAGTATTTGTCCTGTCATTGATTAGTCAGATCTAAGTAGTTAGTTATTTTTTAGAAGACCGCTGCTTGTGTCTTTCCGGCGTTAAAATGGACAATGTTTTCCTCACCCCAATCCACGAGCACCGGTCATTGGAGTGAGAATATATCAGTGATATAGTCTGCAAAGCTGTAAATAGAATCGCCTCATCTATCTAAGAGATCGTTGATATAGAGCAGGAATAGTGTGGGAGATAATATACACCCTTAAGAAACTCCGGTATTGATTTTAAATTTCTCCGAGAGATGTTCATCAATACCATTTCGGATGATTCGATCCCTTAAAAAATTGGAAAGCCATAGAAGTACATAATACATTATTGTCGTAATCACCATTCAAGTAAGGATACACATATTTACTCAAAATGTCATTTATTGAATCCAAAATATTTCTGTTTATGTAAAACAATTATTTTTATTTGTCTTGATTATTTTTGTATCGTATATGCTATTAAAATTAGATCCAAATATTGTAGATACTTTGATATGTAATGATAAAAAGATCGAACATTTTGAGTGTTGTAAAATCGAAAAAAGAAGTTGGGGGTATAAAATGTGTCCCCTCCAGTATCTCCGGGATATATGACCCTCCTGTATTCGAAAGTTAAGAAAGTTAAAATTATAAGCTAAAATTGATATTAACCACCTGATCAGTAATTATTGGTCTGAAAAAGTCCTTTGTTGCGAAACCCATTATACAATAAATAAAATAAAGTTTTTGCTTTGTATTTGGAAAATGAATCAACGTTAAGAAGCTCAAAAGCTGGGATGTTAAACAATTATAATTGGCAGGTAGATTTATTTCTTTATTGATATGTAATTTTCTATTTGATTTGACTTAGGTAAAAAAAATCATTTTATTTTGTGCTTCCACACGTAAGCATCTTAACAAAGTGGCTACACTAAAAAATATCATGGTCAACTACACTTTGATGCACAAATTATGGTGAGTTCAGAGGGAGGCCCTAAATTCCATTTCAGTGGAAACTATAATAGGCTCGTCGGCATGTACCTTTATAGAATGCAAAAACAAGATCAAAGAGTTCAAGCTGCTGTTACCCTTTGGCCGTAAAAATAGAAATTTCAAAATTGTTTAATTAATTAAGATAAAGCAATATCGACGATGAAGCAGAGTGTGTTTGGGTCTGACAGGTAATTTACCTTGGTTTTGAATATTTAAATTAGATTTTAATTTTCTAAATCATGTATAGCCGTTATATTAGTCCCGATATAATTTCTGTTTATTTTTAATGTCAGTCTAAACATTAATTTTTCAAATAAATTTTTTTGCAAGAGTAATTATATATGATAGACAGTTTTGCACCGCAGCTGATTAATTCATTTGATTGCTTCAACTCTTAATTGAACGTAAGGGAATCTTTTTTGGGAGCAACTGAGAAATCGTTAATAGAATTATGTTATGTTTAACCTTCGCTTAGGAGCGTTTCTCAGCTTGACGCAGTGAGGATACCTAGGCCCCGCATATCATACGTTTCTATTGAACTTCACTTTTGTATCTTTAAACGCCTTCGAAAAAAGTTCAGGTTCTTATTCTTATAGCACTCAGACATAATAAAAAAATCGTGTGCTTGTGAACACCACACCAGAAGTGAAAGTTCAGAATAATATTTTTATTTTATGCATATTCGCTGACATGGATAATAGAACATACTATACAACAAATGTTGCCCGTTCAACGATCAACTTTTGTCAGAGAAAGATAGGCGAGTGCGGCGGGGATGCCGTGGAAGAGACTAAGATAAAGATAGTTACCCCATACATCTTTTGAAATGATATTTATTTATTTGTCTAATGTCACTATTTGGGGAATATTGGTAATTAAATTATTTATAAAGCATTCTTCAAATATCCCTGCTGTGGTGTTTTCATGATGATCTAAAGAATATTTCTTTATATTTTTAGCTGCTAATGAAAGTAAGTTTGAGATTTTGATAACCTGCAAGTATTATGTTTCCTCTCTGCTTGTTTTACACTGATCACTGAATTCAACGCAAATTCAAGGGTATCAAACCAAGTTTCGTCAAAGTATATTATAGGTATGTTCTCGCTTTAATACTGAGCGATTTCTCTAAAATATTCAAATCGCTATTAACTCATCTTGTAACAGTGTAAATGTTACGCAATCCAGTAGTGTGATTTTTCTCTTTTACTAGTCGATATGTGCTGCCGATACTCTCGCTACCTTACTTTAGAGTAAAATCCATGAGGGTCGTGGATTTCTGATCCAAAGTCGCTCGATGCGAGGTCTCCGTTTGGAGCGCCCTCTTGATAGTTGCCGTATATATTCTCTTTGGCGAATTGATTATGCCCTTCTCGTCTTCTCGTTGCAAACTTAAAATTTTCGTTATTATTTTCGACCATCGACCTAAATACCGCTTGATTGTGTCATTTTATTAACTGGAAAATGGCCTAAAAACGATGTGTAATGAATAGTGTGGTGATCCTTTTTTTCAAAGGTATATTGGACACTAGTGTTTCTATTTTAGATGGTTCAAATTGTTTATCTTTTAACTAAGGGCCTTACGTGGGAAATAATTTCTCCCTTTGGGCCTGAACGTCCGTCAGCGGCCTTTCTATGCCGACTTATTGAGTTCCCGGTTCCACTTAACCGTACAGAGGTCTTTTGTCAAGGTAGTATGACTACATGATCGCAGGAAATGCCAGTGTCTGCAAGTCTACTATATACAATATTATTATCGTTGCTATCGTTATTTATCTTTTTGATTAATGAATTTTCTGTTAGGCGACTGTAGGTCGTTATATCGTATATATTATCGTTATATATCATTTTGATGAGACTGTTTCTTTTCATAATTACTGTATTGATACTTAGTTTCTGCATTATCATATCCGATATTATCTCGAGTAAAGATTTCATTTTGTTAATGGCATGATAACTAATTGATTTATTCTTACTGTAAATGGCTGTAAGCCTCATGCCAGTAATGACTGCTATTTGCAACATTAAATTTTCGCATTAATACTGGAATCGATCTGAGCTCAGTAGAAATATCAATTCTCGAAACTGCAGTTAAAAACAGTGGCGTGACGGAAATATTAACCTTACATAAGATAAAAGTAGATTTTTGGTCGCCTCATCATCCTGAATTTAATGAAGTACTAGAACGCCTACACTCAACCCTTTCAGAGCATATTAGGTTATTAGGCAACCAAAACTTTGCGGCAACGCCCATTCAACTGAAAAGGATTTACGTTGTACTTGCGTCCCGTTGGTATTATTTTGTCAAACAAAACAAACAAAATCCCTGTATTTCCAAATTAATGCTAAATTAATACAACGTCAAGAATAAGTAACCTCGAACATCAATATTTTCATTCTACTCAACTTTTCACTTTTAATGAGAATTTTACCTACATTTTCTATAATATCTTTAGTATCTAATGATAAATATCTTCTTTGATTTCCAATATCGCGTTGTTGCTTAGTCGCCACTTCACGGATGTCACATATTTGAATAACTAACCAAAATATACCGGTTTGGCAACAACCTGATTTATTTTATTTGCCAATCAGACACATTTTATTAGGTTTGTTCTAGCAGCGATTTCAAACGGTACAAATCCATCCGGAGTTTGCGCATAGTAATATAGATACGCGTTCTAGCAAAATAAAACCAGAATATTGACTACCAGTCAGATGTTCTAGCAACAACAAAATCAAGTTTGAAAACTAGTTGAAAACCGTCAAAACAACGAAATGTCAGTCACGGTAATTGTCACCTGAAATAAGCGTTCTATCAGATGAAAATCTCAAACCGTTTGAAACCAAGTCTCGGACGAACATGCACAGTTGGTCAATCCACTAAACTGGCTTCAAACCGTCCGAAATTTCATGCTAGAACAAACCTAATGTTTCCTTGAAAGAGATAATTATGACATACTGTCCCTACATAGGCAATGAAACTATTAACTGTATAATCTCCTAACAACTTTTGAGAGTTTGTGACAAGAGACACTGCTGCAGGGTCGAGGCAAGTAGTCATTCTCTTATATGTGTGAACGGTCTTTACATGTTGCTTTTGTACTTTGAAGATGAGACGACATTGATGGTGTTGATACTGCTTAAAAATCTGAATTGTAATTCTCGCCTCATAACCCATCAATAGTATTATTGATGGGTTATGGTGGTTAGATTTATCGAATTGGCTTTATATATGCTACATTTAATTGATTGATTATCTCGATCAGACTCTGCTTTCCGACGTTCGATTCGATGAAAGTACTCACAGCAATAGGACCTACAGACCGTTCAGCACACTTAGACTGTTAAGTCATAATGGGGAACTTGCATAAAAATTAAATTTGAAAAATATTACTCATAAACATAGTTTAATACTATTAAAAGATCCACAGTTCACAAAAAAACTATTTTTTTATTTTCGTATAATAAATATAAGCAATTAAAAACTGCATAATTCAAATTTTTCTTGTAACTGTTGTGACGTCAAGTAGCTCGTTTGTCGTCGCGCCTGACGGACGGCAGAGCAGGAAACGTCTTAGCTTCCATTTTTATTATTAATATTATAGCACAGATTAAAGTACAAATAATCACGAATTATAACAAACATCCTGGCAATTCAACGACAAGCAGTAATAAACGTATATATTTTAATACTTGTGGCTGCCGATGCCACACTGTCTTCACTGATATTTTAAGACAATATGTCAATGACTGCTTTCCGATCGAACGAGCGGTGGTGACGTCACGTGTCGTTTAAAATGAGTAGCTTGCGGTCACAACTTTAATTTTTTATTGCAAATTAAATATTGCGATTTAAGGGCTGATATTTGGTGTGTGCTGTCTCTATAGGTAGGCAAATATATTAAAGAAATAAAAAAAAATGTTCAAGTTCCCTATTACTGACGCATTTAAAAATAATCCACATGTCTTAGATAGACTCATTTGTCATTTATAAGTTTAGCCACAAGATGTCTCTGATATTTCTTTTTATTGCCGATTTCATTTTGTGGATAGAGTGCGTTCCGTTTTTACTAATTTTTAAATACGTTCTATAATGCGAACTGCTACTTTTACATTTAATGCAGTGCTGCCCTGAAGCATTACCTTTAATATTAAATATCTAAAAATGTGGTTTGATAAATTTAATAAAGATGTTGAATTTTTAATTAGTTGATGAGCTAACCCAAACTTACTTGTTTTAAGGGCAGAGCAGCTAATAATTATTTCTTGTTTATATCCATCCATTTTTGTCATGCAATTATTATGTTAGCATAGCATATAAATTCAAAATATTTAAAAAAATATGTAATTGAGGTATCCCCTAAATTAGGAAAAATAAAATGCAATTATTATGGGAGAAAACATATATTACTGGGTATTATTTAGTTCTGAAAAAACTCCCAATGTCACCAAAACAAAAACAAAGCATCTGGACATTTCAAAATAACACTAAGAATACTACGACTAAAGTAAAAAAAAAATTTCATTAGTCTTCATTGTCTGAAGCATCAAACTCATCAGAGTCAGATTCATTTAAGTCTATTCTCACTGGAAGAATGTTAGAAGCATCAATGTATTTTTCTTTTTCCCATGCCTCACTTATCAGGTTGTCTGTGTGTCTGACATAGTTTTTCCATTTTTAAGGCGTGACCTAAAATTATTTTTAAAGTAAAATTTACCTAAAATAATTTTTTAATAATGTCTCATCTAATACTACAGGTTTTAACGAATAAGGATTATTCTTATTTTTCATGTATTCTCTTAAAAAAAAACTAATCTTTTATGGGCGATGGATGGCTGTTCCATAAGAGACTTTCTGTTGGAAATTGCCGCTAACTCCATTTAAATTTTAATTTTTTCAAGCCAGCACTTAAGGAACCCAATGATATCTGGGTACCATCAATAACCAGCAGTTGTTTTTTAAGGGTTTTTAGTTTTACATGTTCACCTTAAAAAAGAACAGAAACATAAATAGAAATATAATTACTAAAAAAAATTAAAATCTACCTGCTGCATACATAGCATAAACTCTTATTCTTATGACATGCTGGTGTACTTTGTAGAGTGGAGTTCCTCGTGCTGAAACATGAGCAGCCTGAACTTTGACTCTATAGTTATGATCAGTTTCGATGCCCTTAGAAACCAATCTTTGAATAGAAGACAAGGAAATATCTAATGCATCTGCAACACGCTATAATAATATAAAAATTTTGGAAAAATCACAATTATCAGATGCCTACAATATAACTTTATTAATAATGTGAAGTTAAATAATTTTCCCCATATCATTGATACTTACATTATACACGGCGTTCAAGGGTAAAAGCGGTTTACCGGCATCTTTTTCTTGGGTAAAATATCCCACCAATTTTAAAATAAGAGCTTGCCCTTTTTCAGTTAATCGATAAGGCATTTTAAAAAGATTATTTCGTTTTGATTTGAAATTTGACGCTAATAGATGTCAGTGTCAATAGCACCTATCAAATTTAATTTTTCCAGTATAGACTGATATAGGAAATACGTTCACAGCATTAAAAGAGATGGCATGATATGACGTAACGGTCAAAGTGTGTTGAATGAACTTTATATTAGATCAGTTGGAATCTTATTATTAGTAATGTTCTGGCAGCATCTACCGTCGTCCAGTCCATTAGTTTTATATCACCTTGTTTAATTGAAATATTATAAAGTTTTTAGGCACTAGCTTCTCGAAAATTCTCATGCATTTAGGATTTTTGGTTCCCTTTTGAATCAGCGCACCTCTTATAAATTGGATTGTACTTCAGCCATTAAATTTCGGTGCCGTTGTTCAGAAGCTCGCGACGGAAAATGTGCCACCTCTCCAAGCTTTTCTCAGTAATGCTCAATCCATATACATATATGCTTGCTGTTTCCTTCATCTCTTGCTTTATCGAAGTGAACTTCTTGAAACGAATCAAAGTAGAGGTTGTAGTCATTATAAATTTTTCTCGAAGAATTTTAACCGTTTTGTTCCAGATAGTTTTTATTCTACATGATCTTTTCCATCGTCCAAGATTTTGCCGAGATATTCCTTCGGCATCTGTTGTGATGCACGTACCGAAACGCTTGAAATTAGATCGTTACAAACTTCTTAGTCTTGATAACATTTTCGAAGGTCTTGAGGGACTGTTGCAAGATAATAGAGAAAAATCTTATTAACCCATGCTTTATAATAACCAAAGCTAGATACTAAGTCTTCGATCGCTATTTCTTTAAAGACGGCTAATATTATCTCTTTGCTAACATTATCTATATATCCATGAACATATAAGTTTACCGTCAACTCTCTCTCTTATAACAGGGAAGGAACCTAGGAGTGGCTCGTTTTTGGAAAATACAGTTGTTTACCTTAATTTAATGTAAAATTAAGCTGAAGGCAATCAATGCGAGGGCGGAAAACAGACGGGAGCGATATTTTATTTCCGGTTGCGACAGTTTCTAGACGGTTCTTAAAAGCCAAGCTTTACTAGACGGTTATAATGGAAAACACACCTTGAAATTGAAGCTATTAGGAAATTTTCACGGGGAGATTTTAAAATGTTTTACGAAATCTAATTTCATCGAGGAAATGCGGGATAAATAAAACCGTAAACATTTTACCACGATTGCTCAGCACTAAATTCGTGCAAGAAGTTTACTCTTCTATTAAAACTTTAAATTGTAATATTAGAAGCACAATTTAATTCTTAGAAAAGCAATTAACATATACGGGAAGGGTGTGTTATGACGATGATGATCAGATGGCTGTACACGGAAAAATCATCGAAATTAAAATCTCTAAATTTGCATGTGGTCTAATGAGGAGATACTTCCGGATCTTCTATTTTGTTGAAAATAAGGACTTCGAGTTTTTTTTATGGCAGTGTAACACACTTTAAAGGAAGATCTTATGGCACTCGACGACCAGGGTATGTGCGGAGATGTTGACTGACACGGTTGTTGAATAGTTTTAGGTTGTAATTAGGGGAAAACAGATGTCCTGGGAGTGAGCTTCACAGTGATGCAGTGCGTCAGACAAAGGATTCCTTATAAAGCGACGTTCTAGGTATTCCCAGTTGTACGATGAACGGGTGCGCTATTGTTGCCTGTCATGACTGTCGGCGGGATAATGCGGGCCAAATCTTGAGAATATCTGCCGTGAAAATGTCTGTAAAATAGGAAGATCTCGGCCACATGTCTGCGATGTTCCAGACTTTGGGCCAACTCCGAGTCGCCGACGAGATGCAGAGCTCTCTTCTGAATAGAATCCAGCAGCTTTAGGGTGGTGTGCTTAGGTGCAACACCCCAGACGCGTGAGCAATATTCTAAGCACGGTCTTATTTGAGCTTTGTAGGGCAAGATCAGCTGCTGCTGTGATTTTTTATTGCGAAATAGCGCATCAAGCTTCTGCGAGCCTGATTTTGCGATGTTAGCAACGTGGTCATGCCAAGACATATTGCTGTTGATCGAGAGACCCAGTAGTCCGATTGACGAAGATGAATGATGTCAGGGCCCGCCGTATTGGCTTTCTTGGTAAACGTGGCTACTTGGGCTTTTGCTGCATTTAAATAAACCAAATTCCTGATGCTCCAAGTTCGAGCTTTCTCCAGATAATTGTTAGATTGATTGATGGACCCCTACAGTGTAGGGTACCAGCAGGCGGTTCATGCAATTGTATTGTATACTTGTTATGCATTTACATATTCACCGTCTGTCAAGAATTTATTAAACTTTCAGTTTATGCAACCCATTATACATGGATAAATTCGCTTAGTCCATCGTTCTGTTGAGAGAGAGCGCCATAGTATGAAGGTTGCTGAAACCTTATTTACTATTGGCTTAATAACAGGTTTTCTCTGGGTAGTTCGAATAGTTCGATGATCACCTGCGCCTTACTGAGCCATGCTGATGAGAATCAATAGTTCGAAAGCGCTCCATGGCTGGTGAACGTCTAACTGCACAGAGTAGAGGTTTCCATCCTTCGATGCAGAACGAATGGATCACTAGTGAGTAGTGGCTAGGTCGCGCCGGTCTAAAAGCGTTCCCGACACGATTGTGTTATGCATTCGAGGAAACACATGCAAGCTGCTGTATATTTCGTAAAAAGTGCATCCAAAGTACGGGCACGTACATTCCAATAAGTAATATTTCACGCCCTCCGCAGTCCGCTCGCTACCGCTCGCTACGGGGGCTCAAGAAAAGGAAACTAACCAGGGGCTAACCCAAACGTAACCCAAAATCAAGAATAAAACTGTTAAAAATTTAACCGTAAAAAAAAGCAACGGGGTTTGAACCCGGGCCGCTGGCGATAGCCACAGAATTGAGACCCAAGCATCTAAACCTCTACACCACGACGGCTCATGCTGCAAATTGATTGCATCATGAAGATATAGAGCGAATACAATCGCTCGAGTCAACGCCACATACACTACATGGCGTTGGAGTCGTAAGAGAGATAGGGAGGCGTCGCACGCATATCTAATATCATTAGATGGATGCACCCCTAGAGTGTAGGGTACCAGCAGGCGGTTCATGCAATTGTATACTTGTTATGTATTTAAAATATTTTTGATTTATGTGGGCGATGGCTGTGAAGCATTTTTAGGCACAAAAAAGGTGCATAATTATCTCGTTGGATACTTGAATATATGTATTTTTCGAAAACTTATCATGTGTCAATGCCCTCATTTTCATTAAAGTCTTCATTAGTTTGATACTGCATATCACTGCTTTTACTTAAAATGAACATAGGCTAACTCATTTGAAGAAATTTCAGTATTCAATTTTTTTTGTCATTTGTAAAATCATAGAAAATTTAGTAATATTAATAAACCATATACATTTACAGCTTAACCAACAATTTGAAGTTATTCAGTCACCTCCAAACGAGTTACACTTAAATGTTGCTGTAAAGCTTACTCTAACTAGTTAAAATGCCACTATAGTAAAATGTCACCTGCATAACAGCAAAGGCGGTCAAACTGTTTTGAAGCTGCGGTTCCTAATTCGCTCCATTCCTGCATAGATTAGAAACCGGGTGCAATTTCCCGGCTGAAAATATTTATGTGACCATTCAACTATGCAATGAAATTAGACACATACGTTGTTGGAAGAATTTTCTACCTATAACCAATTTACATTTTAGATAAATTCTAGTTCAATATATGGGTAAACATAGCCAGTATTGTGAAAATTAGAAATTCTTCACTGAAGTACGACCGTCGATATTACCATTACGGTCAAGCAGTAAGTTAAAATGTCAAGAACCTGTTAGTTCCCAACGTATGACTTATGCACACTGTGGTGTGGAACTACTTCCAGTTGAAGAAAGCACAACCATTATTGTCAGAAATGAATTCAAAGTAAATTTAGGGTTATATAAATTGGCGTTATTTTTAATACACGACAATATATCCCCAAATATCAATTACATAGAATGTCTTTTTGCACTTCTTATATATACTAAGACATGACAATTGTTTGTCATTTATTTATATAATTTTAGATGATCTAGTTTTCATATAGTGTATATTATTTTCGGCAAGAAGTCATATCATCTTAATCATCCAAAAGCTGCTGAACTATCTTGACAGTATATAATTGGACGAAGAGTGCTGTAATAAAATTAGGGAAGCTGAATCATTGCATTTAACATTTATTCCACCTAACGAGAATGACAATAATGACGCCTCCCAGCGATGAAGAGATTGCTTCGACTATTAGAGGCCTTGGTCAGAATACTTCCCAAGAAGTTGATTTCTTGTTAGCAAAGAAACAAAAAAGAAACCGCGTTTTCCTTATCCAAAATCCCATGAAACAAGTGAAGTGATGATCGCGATAATAAAACAAAAGCAAAAGGATGAAGCTTGAAAAACAGAATATGGATCTGAAAAGGAAGCTTATTAAACTAATTAGGAAGTAATAAGTCTTTCAACATGCTAATAAAATATTAATATTATAGAAGAGAAAATACCAACAAATTAGAAATAATCGATAAAAACATGACACTAATGATAGATGTTTTTAACGAAGATCTTATAGGCCTAATATATATAGAAACGAAAAAATATGCAGATCAAAAATGATGTCTTAATTTTTCAGTTACGTCTGAAGATAGATATTCAATTTTTCCACATTGAAGATTATTCAAAAATTAACAAAAATAGAAAGTTCTATAAAATCACCCCATTGCTGAATCATATAAATAATATATAGGAAGAAGATGATGCATGGAACTTTACTATGAAAGGTAAAGTATAGAACAATTTGTTCAGAGAAAACCTACCCGATTTGGTCTTAAATTATGGCGTTTGTGCACAACTGACGAGTACCTAATGGGAGGAAAGACACTTAGTTTTGTTTTCCTTGATAATTATTTCATATCAATTCCTTTATAGCCTAAATAGGATAAATCGCCAGTCGAAGCTGGGCTGCTTTTTAATAGGTTTGTTTTAGCAGCGATTTCAAACGATATAAAGTCATCCGGAGTTTGCTCATAGCAATATGACCGACACTTATATCGATATGCGACTAAAAGATTACAAATTTTATTTCTTATGGTGTATTTAGCAACAAAATATTCTATACTCTGTGGTATAATTTATTGAGGATTAATCTCTTCGGTTGATTAATTATTCATCTATTTATTTGATTTGTTGTTAATAAGTTTAGTTGCAGCATTTATTCATCCTAATTAATTAGAGTTTAACTTTGCTTAGTTATATTACAATAATTATGTTTACTTGCAGTTCTGTATTTGAGAACTGAGTTAATAACCTATCTTTGATCCTCGTTAGATCGGTTAAACTTCTATATTACTTTATTACTTTCCGTTTGAATATTTTTGTTGTACTCTCGGGCTGATATGGTTTTAACTTAATGGAATAATTGATTTGGTTTGAGATACTGCTGCTGTTTCCTTATTTACCTGTTAATTGGAGAATAATTGTTAATTATTGCATTTTTGCTCTTCAATTCTGAAAAAGCCTTTTGTTTATTTTCTTCTAAGACTTGTTGATTTCTGCATAGATTGCTTGTCGATGTTTCTTTTTATAGTGCTCTAGAGATTTAGGGCGTATCCCTCACATATTTTCCGTGGTCTTCCCTTATTATACTTTCATTTTCTCTTCAAAATTGTTTTCTTTTGATGATGAGTAACTTTATTATTGTGCTGAATGTATACATATAAATGTATATCAGAACCGAATGGAATTAGAAATTAATTACTACATATCAAAGTTGAAAATATACTAACTTCACGTCATTGCCCATATACCCAGCGGTTAAGCCATCAATAGCAATGTGAAGTATTCCGTGAATATGTTACGGCAAATCATTGCAGTACGTTTTTGATGATCTTGTTTTACTTCATCAGATTCCATTAACAGAGCTCCAAAATTTGTAATTTTAGATGTTTCAAAATAATTTAATGAGATATTTTTCTCTACATGTGTTTCGACTGGATAAGGCCTTTATCAAGAGTTTACCATGGAAAAAGAATCTAACAACATTAAAATTAGAAAAAGGAGCCGTTTAAATTTATCAATTATATTCCTAAAATTACGGATAAACATAAAAAAAATTAAATAAATTTGGGTGCACAATTCAGGGTAATAAGACTAATAAATAATAAAGACAAAATTGACAAACAATCTGTATCTGGTGTTTAAAAAATAAATTGTGTGAACTGTGAAGCTGTATAGGACAAACTGGTCGAAACTTAAATATTAGTATTAAAGAACACACAAAATCGATTTTACATAGTATTAAAAACTCTGGCTTAACAAAACATTGCATAGAATATAACCATTTTATAGATACGAATAATGTCAAACTTTTACACACCGTAACAAAAAGCAAAAGGCCGAACCTTTAGGAGTACCTAGAAATCCAAATGTCACAAAAACAGACGTTTTAAATACGAACGACCAAATGACCTGCTCTTTAAACACCTGCATAATTGACAGTGTAATAAAAACAAAATACCGTCAGGCGGTTTAGTAGTAGGGTATAACAATTTAGATTTTAGTATACAACTACTCTTGACAAAGGCCTCATCAAGCCGAAACATATGTAGAGAAAAATATCTCATTAAATTATTTTGAAACATCTAAAAGCAGTGTACTAATTATCCCTAGAATTATTATTCAACGATGTTTCACAAGGATCCTACCGCAGAAACTATTAATTTTATTGTAAATAGAGTGTTGTTGTGAATGTCTCTCATAATTCCATATTCTAGAAGAACGGTTCATTCATCATAAAAAAAATAGCAGAACGGCGATAGTAAAATTATCTTATATCCTATTTTCATCTAACATTAAACAAAGCAAATCAGCAACCTCTCCTTCTCAATTATCTATTCAAAATATCTATGTATTAACACCCGAAGCTAATTTGAGCTGAAAATATTTAGTTATATGCAAATGACGACTAGTATGAACGGCAAAAAACAGAAATTTGTAAATGTCGTTAGGTTTGTTGATTAAATACAAATAATTTCTTATAAGGTAATTTTGATTTATTTTTTATGGTTGCAAACCAGGAAATTATTCATCATAACATTTTTTTATCTACCCAGAGATATTCAGCAGCTTTGGGGCAGCTTATTCCTAAGACTAGTTATGAAGAATGTCACGCCAGACAAATGCCTACTTGAAAAAATAATTATTAAAGAAAACCTCAATATTAATAAGAAAATAATGTAAAAGATACACGAGGTATTCTTCCAAATAATGCCGGACTTCTCATCAAATTCACATATTATGTGAATTAAAATAAAAACTCTTCCGGCAATTTGTTGTCCGATGTATCGGGATAGAAATGGACAAACTCGGCGAATCTTCAAATTTTAGTTGTATCGACTTTCAGAAAAGCTCTATAAACATCCTTTGACGCAACGTCTACCGATATTGCAAATTATTAATAGTTCTAACCTCATACTTTGGTACTTTATTAATTAGACTGATAGTCTTCCTGCAAAGCATACCCCTGTATTTTTATTTTAAAATTATATATTATTACAGAAATATGCTAAGCCTGGAAATAGGTAAAAATATGTTCTTTTCTATTTGTTCTAGTAATCACCATATTATGTATGAACGAGGTATTGTCTAGCATGCCAGTTGTAAAATCTAAATCTACTAAATTATTCTATTGTACGTCCCTAGTTTCTTAAGCATAATTAGACGCTATACTAGAAGCCTGCAATATCTAGTCCGCAAATGGTGCAAATTATTTATTCAGAATCACTGCGGTCACCGTCTACGTGCTAAGACTAAAGATTAGTTGAATTCCTGCAATGCTCATGTCGAATGCGACCCTTTCAACACAGAACGAAGTTAAGAATTATTTGAAGCGCGGAAGCTGTTGATAGAATTCGATTAAATTTCCCACAAATACCCTTTTGCTCCAAACTTGGGCGTCTAGATTGGATGTATACGTTTGAGTCTAGCTTAAATTGAATGCTAAATGGAAATAACGCAGGACGTTTAGATGATTTTTAATATATTAAATGACATATATGATAGAGGAATTCTACGGTCAGCGGCGGTCACGCAAAATAACTGTTCCAAATAGCGTATAGTAACTGCAGGGACCTCGAGTAGCACCTTTCGATTTTATTTTTATGTTTTCAGTGACCCTGTGTCCCCAAGTCGCGATTAAAATACGGTTCACGTAGCGCAACAAAGCATTGTGCCAAAAACCAGCGATTGTGAAAGATTTATACGAACTTAAAATATCTACGTCAAGTCTTTAGCTAGAGATTTTTTAAATGTATATTACTCTTGTTACTGAAAGCTATAATAATAGGAACCATCGTATTGCCGGTATGAAACCGATAAATGTTAAGCCAAATAGACATATCCGCACTTACAGTCGTATTCAGATAGCTGGAAGATGAGATACAGTGAAAATCAGATTAGGCTGTCAACCAGGAATCAAGTAATATATATTTTTTGTTATTTTATGTTACTAAACATATGTCACAAGAATTACGAACTTAACTGCAATTTTTAGAAAAAATTACGGTTTTTGAAGGTGAAACATAATTTTACTTTCAATTTTGGTACGCAGCTTTCTTTCTCTTCTTCTTCTCGTCCCTTGTGCATCTCTGCACGTAGAGGACCCCTACTCATTACTGAATGATAAGTGTGTTGCTCTCAGCATGCACCCGCATCCGGTATCCCGCACCAATCTCTGACATTATGGAACCAGGAATGCTGTTTACGTCCCGGCGCGCGTCTCCCTTCAATTTTGCCATAAGGAATGAGTTTTGGTATAGAATATCGGTCACCCATAAGTATGTGGCCCAAATAAGACGTTCTCCGTTGTTTCACAATACTCAGGTGTTGTCTCTTTACTCCAGCTCTCCGCAAAGCATCGTCATTTGACATAGACCAGAGATCCGAAACACTCTTCGTAGTGTTCACATTTCAAGTGCAGTTCAATGTGCTGACCTTGAGCGACCACGTTTCTACGTCGTACAGGATGGGCCACATATAGCACCTGATCACTCGCGATCGACGGTCAACCAGTAGTGTTCTTGAGAGAAGCATACTTTGCATTTTCAAGTATGTGGTTTTTGAGGTTCCGATTCGCATCCTTTTCTCCTTATCACATTCCCACTTCTCATTGAGGGTAGCTCCCAGGTCACTCACTGTTGATTGTATGGTTGATGTTATTGCATTCTTGCCTACTGATAATCATAATTTTAGTTTTTGTGATGATAATGCTCAGTCCAAAATGTTCGCCTACTTCAGTCACTCTATCTAGTAAGTCTTGAAGTAGCCAGGGTTGCGGTGTCATCTGAGCATCGAATGTTGTTGGTGGATCTGCCGTAAATTTTTATTCCAATAACCACGTTGTCCAAAGCTAGTTGGAAGCTCTTGTTTACGTAGACTTTAAAGAGCGTGGGAGATAACACGCATTCTTGTCGGACCCCGCGATATTAAATTCCTGAGTCAGCAGACTGTCCCCAATAAAGCTGTTTCATAATTCTAACATCTTTACGGTAAATTCCTATATCCCGCTGTCTACTGATCAACAGGTCAAGCTTTACATTTTCAAAGGTCTTTTGGTGGTCAATTAAGCAGATAACACATTATGGTCATAACATTTCTGCACTAGAAGTTTCAACGAGAATAGAGCCTCTCAGTACCCAGCCCTTTTATAATACCAAACTGCACATCTCTTCACACTTGTTATATACTCTAGAATGAAATATGCGTAGAAATGCCTTAAGTGCGTGGCTCATTAGACTTATGAGTCTGTAGTCTTCGCAGCTCTTCGGGTTTGTTTTTTAGGTATTGTAACAAATGTGGATTTGAGCCAGTATTCAGGTATTTGCGTCATATATCTCGTTATAAAGATACATTAGCTGTTTCACTTTGGTGCATATACGAGACATTTTCCGTTTTTCTTTGCCTTGATGACCTCTGATACCAAGATCTCCGACCAACTCAGTTGTTGTTGATAGTTATTAGCATCTTCCCTTCGGGTAGCAGCAAAAGGGGTTTCGCCATAGTTTCTCGAAATCTCTTGTATCCTTATCTAGAACGAACTTTCCGTTTTCATTTTTAAGAAAGGGCAGTTGTAAATGTTTATTATATCTTGTAATTTGTTTGATCTTTTCGTGGAATTAAATGAGTCGGGCGGATTTAGTAGTATTTTAGTTTCCTCACCATTCTTCACGAATCCATGTTTCTTTGGCTTTTCTTATTTGGGCTTTAATAGTCTTATCTATGGCTTTGTATATTGTTTGATCGGTTTTGACAAGACGACGATCTTGCATTAGGTCTGGAATTTCATCGGTCATCCATGGTTTCATTTTTGGCCTTGCAAGATGCTCTGAGTGGCCACTTTTATATTGGACTCTAATTTATACCAGATGGTATAGAGAGACATCTCCGGTTTGGGGCGATTTTTTTCACAGAATATTTGAAGTTCTTTTTGCATAGATTCCTGGATGGAAGGTTGTTTCAAATTTTCGATGTTGGTTCTGCGTGGACTGGGTCTTCCCTTATTAATTTACATAGATATGATCAGCTATAACAGGGCTGTAATCTGATCCAATGTCTGCTCCTGGGTATACCCCAACACGAGTAATGCTATTTTTGAACCTCTGATTTATTAGGCAGTAGTCAAACTGGTTTCTTGCAAGATTCTGTGGTCTGCCGGTGGCTTCCAGGTATATAGCCGTCTGGCATGTAGTTTGTAGAAT
>MU190730.1:11395-40635 GCA_016904865.1 Pissodes strobi | reverse complement strand
CTTTACATTATATTTCAATTTTACTATAAGCATTTTTGTAGCGAATAAGTGACCTAACTACCATACTGCTGAGACGTAATAAGATAAAACGTTTATGAATAAGTCAACGAAAGAAAAGAAAAGGCACAGTTCCTTTCCGAAGAATGGTCTTCGCTTTCTGAGAATACATAAGCAAATTAGGTTTTTCAACTACAGTAACGTATAGGGGTTTGATTGTTTCTCTAAACAAATTAGAGCGGGGCGATTTATATGATGCCACACGAGGCATATACAAATGGAGGCCGCTCCCAGTTAATATTTGACGATTTTTATGAAATTTGCTGGGCAACACTTCGCTTCTGTTCTTGAAGAAGAAGACGATTCAAGAATAAGTGATTTGAGAAACCAGTGATTTAAAATTTTTCAAAATTATGATGATAGTGTGATGAGAAACTTTTGTGAAAACCTCGGCAATAAAGTGAAGTAGTTTAACTACGTCTTTCCTGTGATAAAGGTTGGGTATTTACATTTAAGTATATCTTTAGGAGTAGAATTTTTACTTCGTCTTAAAAAACTCAAGAATTTGTAGGGCTGCTTAGGATAGGACACTTCTTTCCGCAAAGCCTTACCAGTTGTTATCAGTCTCGAGGGTGGTCAATGCGATGAGAAACCTGTTTTTTCTTTTTCTCTATTATAGAATGATCTCCAACGAAGTCATAAACATTAGAGCAACAAGTGAGTTCTTCTTCTGACCTTCACAGGTATAGAAATATAGTATAACATGTTTGATATCTGATGACAAAGGATTTATAAACGTATGAGGCAATTTGGTAAATGCCTTTACCAGAAATAGCTCATGCCACAAGTATATAGATTCGCCTTTGGAACCTTCATGCACTGTAATATTATAGGTTCAAAGCTTTTGCTTATAAAATAAAACTAACGTACCTGTATTGAGAATAGGTATATATATGCTATAAATTGAATGACCTTATCTACGTTAGCTTTATCATTACCTTATCTTATCATAAGCAGACTGTGCAATGTGCATCCTCGCCATGTTTTTTCTGCTTTTCTTTAAATTTACATTTTATATTGGTTTTTGCACATAATAGTTTTTGTTGTTTCGTTAGTTTTATAAGGGATTTTTGTCATGCAGTATGTTTCTAAAGGGTTTGTATAAAATCTTACCACATATTTCTGCCGAGGCGTTCCTCAAGGCTGTATATTATCTCCCACAGCATTCCTGCTCTATATCAATGGTCTCTTAGACAGGACAAACAATTCTATTAACAGCTTTGCAGACGATAGCACTCTTATATCCTCATTCATGTTGCGGACCACAATGACCGCTGCTCGTTCCCAACGCTCGCGAGAAATACAGATTGCTGCCATTAATGATGATATGAACACCATCGTTGAATGGCGTGAGGAATACAATGTCCAGTTTAACGCAGGAATGACTCGCAGCTGTCTTCTCAAAAAAAAAACAAACACCGCAGGACCTGACTTATCAATGACAGGACAAACATTGACTCTGGCCTCATCCATAAGTTTGCTGGCCATCAACGTAGAAAACAACATGTCTTAGCGTAATCACGTCACCAAAATCGCTGAGGCAAAAGCATAAAAGCTTGGAGCACCCTACAGAGCAAAAAAGTTGATTACACCTCATCAGCTCTTACCGCTCTATAAGGCCCAGATAAGACCATCTCTGGAATACTGTTCCCATGTGTGGAGATCGGCACGATACTAGATTCCATACATAGGAGAGCAGTCCGTCTTGTGGAGGACCCAGAGTTGACTAAAGAACTTGATAGCCTTGAACATCGAAGAAAAGTGGGGGATCTCTTTCTTTACTATCGATACTACTACGGAAATTATGCGAAGGAGCTAACACTTATGATTAAGTATGAGTAGTGCCAAACAGAAACACCCATCAGACACAAGCTGTTCATCAACATACAATTCAGTTGCGAACACCTAGGACGTCGCTGGATTTGTGAGTAGCGTCTTTCCGGAAAGTTACAACCTACAGCGCTTCAACTCCAACGTCCATCGCCTTCTTCGCACACGTACCGCTCGTTGAGTGGTATGGGATTTTCATTTTATGTAGTTCCCGAACATAAAAAAAGAAGCTGCACGTTACACCATACGATCAGCATCACTTCGAAAAAAGGGTCTCAAACTGGCAGGAATGAACCTGGAGACTTTCTAGGCAAGCGAAAGACCTGACGGAGTAAGGACTCCTAGTTACTTCATAAATAACTTTAACTATCTAATATAGAAACACAAAAATATAACATACTTTTTGAAAGGGATAACCTCACTTTACATAAAATACTTTAACGAAATGATATTGCCGATAATACAAGAAAATATTAATAGCAGAGTGCTTTTTATCTCATGATAAATTAACTAGAATCGCAGACCTGATGGTCAAAATTATAACGATAATATCTCATCTTTGAAAACTTGTCTCTTTTCCCTTTTATAGCTTGAATGAAAGGTCTTCCCTCAATTCACGTCACGTCAATTGTAAGGTTATTTTTTGTAGTTGAAGGTACCGGCACTTAATATGCTACGGTGTAAAAATACATAACAGACTCTAAATGAGTATTACTGACATCATATTTGGTATTTCGTGTAAGCATATTGTTTATTTGCTCAATACACAATGTGATGCTACACAGGTGTTAAATACAATACTTTTTCATATGTATTTAGCAGAGTCCTAAAGCTCATTACAGATAAATTTTAGAATTTCTACTTGGATTCACTTACTTCGAAGTTCCTTTCAGCAAGCGCACTATATAAGGAAATACGAAACAACAAATTTAGAGCCGCTTAAGTCTGCCGAAATCTTCTGTAAAACTTAGTTTGGGTTGCTGGTAACGTAACATGTTAACTTTCGTAACTTTATGTACGAGATTAGTTTTATTTGAATGCACTCACATATAAACTTTATTCTCTGGCATTTTTTGGTGCTTAGCATGTAATGCAATGCGCACTTTATATTTTGTTTGCTAAACGGAAGATGTGGTTTTCCGATTTAAGAAGTTTCTGAGGTGTGAGCGATGAGCTCTCAGTTTTTATTCTTAGGCGTCCCTTGGTCTCTTAAATGTTGCACGTATCAACTGAACACTAGTGGCTCAATTTATGCTGCACGAGTCGATTAAGATTTAAAAAAAAAACTTTGAAAGGAAATAACCATCTTACAACTTTGTCAATGGCTTATCGTATGGCTATAAATTACACAAATTTGCGACAGTCGATCCGACCAATATCTACTAAAAAACAAGGCTTTAGTGCTTGTTGTATGACGTCATCAAGGAGGCCGTGCAATTTGAAACATATACTAATTCATGAAAACTATCGACAGTTAACTTATTTTAAAGAACGCTAGCTATATGACAGGCTTCTTGACAAATTTCAAAAGTGCTGTTTGAGATTTGGTTTAATACTAGGTTTACTATTAAATGCAGACTCCAAACTCCCCTACACTTGCGCCAGAATTGAGGATATGTATTTATGCATAAAATTTTTTTATATTACTGAAAAAATTGTTATTACATATAAATACATACACTGAACTATTCCACACCTTCTCTTAATTATAATTACTTAAAATATTTAAAAAACTCGATATATTTTAGTAGGTGCATCTTATGCAGTTTAAAATTTCATTTACCTAACATCGAGCCTAACATAGTGTTTAAGTGAGTGTTTAGGTATTAAAACTATATATTATACAACACAAGCAATGAAAATACATTAAACTTTTAAAGAAATAGGTCCCAAATTACATATTTTTAATTATAAAAAATATTTATGCATGTATAGAGATTATAAGGGAGTCTTGGAAATACTTTTGAGAATTATTTTAAAAACGTCTTTTTCATTATTATGTGAGACATGTTTTGTTCAATACAATATTCCAAAATAAGCATATGAATGATTTTTTATTGTAAGTTTCCAGAAATATGTCCTCAAATTCATTTATTAACTTATTAAAGATTAGAATATAATCTTAAATAATAACTTATATTATAAGTCACAGACACAACATTTATAACTTGTCCTTGGGTATATAATAGTCCTTCATGATTTAATTTATTAATGAGATCAAAATTGTCCTCAACAATAAATTGCTCGTGATATACCAATTTTTGTTTACAGCTGTCACATTTTAGTTTTTTAACGTAATATAGCAACAATAACCACCTACATACATCTTCGATATTGTCAACTACTTAAAAGCATTAATTAAATATCACCCTGTCGTAAGTTTGAACTTGAAGTTGACAAATGTTATATAAACATTCACTGTTAATTATAAACAACTTGAGCGGTCGACGGGAGCGATTTTAATCCTTAATGATGCAGCCATCAGCATTTTGTAACATATAAATACGCAGGCAAACGCCAAGTTCATCAGGCTTTCGGGTCTCTCAAACCGCTCAGTCTAGTTGCGGTACAGCACACAGGTGCGTACACTTCTAGCTGTTCTATCCCACAACCCCCATATCCGTGAACACCTGGACACAGCGCCAGGGCGATCAGGTCCTTACCTAACCTGGATGAACGTATGCACAGGTATACGGCATTCGGGGGCTACTAAAAGTATTGAGAGAGTCGAATTTGTGAAGTATCAGAATTTCCAGTAAAGGGATAGTTTTTGGGGAGTTTTAAAAAGTAGTGAAAGTGTCTTAGCAATTTGTGATAAACTTAAACCAGGAAGATTTACCTTATATCAGAACGAATACCTAAATAAAAGACAACTCCGCTCACATAAACTTTATTAATAAAATAGTGACGTCGCTTGCTAGAAAAACTTGGAACTAAGCCTCCCTCGAGAAGACATGCATCTCATATTAATTGAGTATAGTGTAAACTCCTAATTCATCTATAATCTTAAACACGTCTTTATTAGTATACAGTCTAACCTCTGTTAAGTTTGCTTGTAAATAAACTTGTTACTGTTTTTATCTTCGTGTCTTCTTTATTATCTCTTCTCAACTTGACGTAGTGCGTTCCTAAATCTGAGCTACTCAGCTACACGCTAAGTAGGACGTGGCGTCACAGATAAAAAATACAAATCGTGACAATATCCTAGAAGAGACCATGATTTATTAAAATTTGAGACAATAAAGTTTTAATTTGACAACATTCTTGTTGAGAGCAATTTTCATCTGGGTCATAATCAAGTAGCTTATAGAACTTATTAACATTGATAGGACCAAAACTTCGAGACTGAGGTGTTAATATAGATTAAATTCTAAGTCTCTTCTCTGTCCCATATAACACAAGATGTTGCCCGGGCCCCATTACCTGGCGTCACGCGTTACATTGTTGACAAACGCGAATTGCTTTCAACTGGTCTCGTAGTGTCGTGGTTAGATGATGTGCTTATGATACGGCACGGCGGCCCAGGTTCGATTCCTGTCGATGTTTTAAATGTTTTTTCAATTGTTTCCTTTTTTAAATTTGGGTTAGTTTTGTTTGCTTGCGCCCCGGAGCGAGAGAAGGACATTGCATGAAGTGAAAATGTAAAAATACAAATATAAACATAAACAACGCATGCGCTTATCCACAATGTGATGAGCACGCAACTCCAAAGCCCTGTGATGCGGTACCGGCAACGTCTTGTCCATATAACTGCCCCACAGAAATATGATAATGACCACCTGTAATTACCAAATCTTTCCTCAAGAGGGTCTGTTTGAAATTTCCCTAAGAGAACATAATTCATATAAAGTTCTTTAAAACAGTATCCAAAATGTCTTAAACCTTCTACTACCAAAAGAGTTAAACATTTTTGATGAAAGTTTTACATTTTGTAGCGTTAAAGATGATGCAAGCCATGCTTTTAGGTTTAAAGAATTGCCGAACTCTACAAGCTTATCATACTTCAGTCATGTAATTTTTTAATCCCAGAAAAAGAAGAGCATTTTTTAAGCTTACAAGTGTCAAAATAAGGAAAATAAAACAGTTGAACAGGTTTGGAGTTAAGGCAATTATTAAAAATACATTTGAGTAAGTGAATAGAGCCAAACAAGTAAAATAATGGTCTTTCATTTTTTGCCGGGTCAGGATAAATAATAATAGGTTGGTCTGTAGTTGAAAAATGGCACATTGCTTTCCCTTTAATAATATTATTATCACCTATTGTGCAAAAGCTACATAGCCAATTTTCCCTAAATTTTCAATAATGATTTTAATAAAATTATAAAAATATTTCGGAAATAATTTTTGAGACGGGAACTATGTGAACTACCTTCTTAAGGCTAGAACACACACTTGTAATCATAAGCGTGAATGCCGAAGAGGCAACAGAGTTATTATTATCGACTGCTGTACCGACTATATTGCCTCCCTTATAATTCATAAAAGGGTCAATATAAATTTCACGCATGATATTGCCATTAAAGTCACAGTCGGGGTTGTCATTACCGGTCCTATTTTCATCGAAAGTATGGTAATAACAGTCTCATCTATGGCTTCAAATATTGACTGTATATCGTTCAAACCATGTGAAATAAATGGCGTTCTAAATTTAAGTTCGAAATATATGGTTTTACGTATTTGAAAATACGCCTAACAATATAAATTGTATATCCAAATATACAACGAAATATTAGGTACAAGTTTCACACACTTAAAAGCACATAAATAGTTCCGATTTCAGAAAAATGCAAGAAAATAACACTAAGTACCGCAGTCATTATCGGCAAATTCGCAAACGAATCGTTTGTTTTGTTTCTTGTTCCTCTTACATCGTCTCGATGATGCGCTTCTGCCGGCTCTATAAGGAAAGTTATTTTAGGAAAGTGCACGAAAATGGTAGTAGTAGTAGATAATTAAATGAATACATTTCGAAACACCACATTATAAAAAGAGGAAAGTACGTCTTATGGAAATATATATTTTACAATATTTGATAAATTGTAATGTAAGAGATACATTCTTTATATACGGGCATCCTAATATTCGCTACTATCGTAGTAGTCTGGCAACGCTGCAATCAATTGCGCCTTGATCGCGATTACCCTTCGACCCGCAAACACCCCTCCTAGATCTTCGCTCCAAATCGCAAAGGCACATATCGATGACGTCACGGGCTAAAATTTTGTGAGCACTTTGTCCTTCTTGTAGACGTGTTTTTGGATCCGACGCGATGAAAGAATAGTATAAGTGTGTCGTCACGCAAAGCATACTTGTATTGGTTGACTTTTGTTCTTATTAATTTACATTTATTCATAAAACTACCAGATAATCAGCTAAAAATGTGCTGATTTTTCACATATAATAAGTAAAATTTACAAATAGGAGCAAAACCATTGATGTGTATGGCAATCACGGTTAATTTGAGGTATGAACTGAAAAACGAACCTCACGCACAAGACAACATGAAAAAGTGACCCCGACCAAATCGTCTAAATTTTTCACATGAAGTAGAAATCTACACATGGGCACAATCAGTTTTATCATACGGGTTCAAAGGTCAATAATTATATGAATCAAATCAGAAAATATAGAGTCTACGAAAATGTTGTATATTTATTTACAAATATGACGCAACAATAGAAAAATAATTCTAATATATTGCGCAGTATTGTAAAGATAGCCCACATGATATTGCCTTGGCAAGTTGCTGCCTTTCATTTATCATGCCATTTCAAAAGCTCTAAATAACCTTGTTTCTCTCTAAGGAGTTAAAGAACGCAGGCAAACTAAATCCAGGAAAGACCAAAATACCAAATAAACATCGACAACCCCAAAACTAATTAGGTCATAAAAATGCACTTGCCACAAAAAAGATATGGAAATGCATTGAGATGCATTCCGGGAGAAATGAAACAAAGAGGTATTTGTCCAAACAGCAGATAGTCAAATCACCGCGACTAAATGTGGAGGTAACTTGTTGGGATCTACCCATGATTCATTAGAGAAGTATTAATGTAATACGATCATTATATTATGATACCGTTCTTTTGTGTGGCTTAATAGGAGAAAAAAAATCTATTCTCATTCTTGGCCAATTTTTGAATTAAATTTAATGTTGGTCAATAATTAATAATGCTGTATTTCTAACCGCTGCGACGCGCTTTCTGTGTAATAAAAATATTATTTTATTTTTTTATTCTAAAAAAGTAAATATTAAAAGATGTTCAATGCTCGTGGAGCTATGACGAGTTCCACCGAGATTAATATTAATATACACTTACCGAACTCGACCAGATATCCTACGTTGAAAATAACACCCGGCAAGGTCGGAATGCAAGTTGTAAAGTGAGCGCGCAATTTGCCCGCTGCTCAATTAACCGGAGATAGCTTCATTGGGCGCCACCGAGTTCGTTACGGACCAAACTGGAGATCCCCGCGTTATTCGTGGAACTTGCTGCAAGACCTCCGCCCCTCAAAGCAAACCTTGCCGGTAAGAATCGACAAAAGGTTACCACCAATTCTAGATGAGCTGAAAAGTTTTGATAAAAACATATTGTCGAGCCAAATAAAAACGCCGCAAATACAATACTATCTCTTTATTTGAAAAGATCAAGATGAGCCAAGATAATTGCCAAAAAAAGGCGATAAATGCTAACAACTGCAAAAGTAGATTGAGGAGGCCCAAAATATTAATATAAATACTTCCAGGTGCGATACCAATGATTGTAGGTGGTTTGAACCCCAATAAAACTAAACTATCTAATAATAATGAACTTAGCAATAGGAATATAAAGTTTATCAGTGGTTGACCAAAACTCTATGTAGATTTAAGTTAATGAAGATGAAATAGACACCACTTAAGTGCCTAAGAGCCCCAGCGAGAAATTAAGAGCCCCAGCGAGAAATAAGGATAGTTAAAAGAAAACTTGGATTTGGTCTACCGCACGGGATCGTGATCACGTAAACCGCAAACATAAGAAGGGCGCAATAACTTATAAGGACCAAAGGTGCTAACGTAAAAGTAACAGATATTCCAGACACAGTATTTTAAATCTAAACTAAACACTAAGCTTTTTCACCAAAGTTGCAACATCAACCAACCCGGCTGGGTGGAAAACCCTCCGACGTCCAATACGTCTAGCCGGTCCATTGGCCTGTCAGGTCACACCAGGTAAGCAGTGGTGAAAAGGCTTCCAAACTCTCGCCCGAGGAAAGGACAACCAAATTCCTGCCCGGTGGAAGGACCCTAGGAATGGAAACAGTCCCTAGTAACGAGTCACAACGATATGTGAATCGATTGCTATTATATACTATTTCCCCAAAAAAAAAAATCAGCCGAATTTCAAACGTCAAATTCAATAGACAGGGTATTCCCCCAAGTAACAAAAGAAGCTTTAATATGGTTTTCGAGACGTTGTTACAGCCAAATGAATAAGACTCACTTATAACCTTCTGCCCTAGATAACCTCTTGAAGGCAAAATAAAGGCTCTCTTACAGCCAAAGGGCCCACTCCTATGAGGGTCTCAAGACCAAATCTTAATGCTTGTTTAAAACCAACTTGCATTGAAATCGATGCTCTTACCATTGCCTTCAAGGCGATCATGCTTTTAGCAAGTGTAATTTAAAACCATAGAATTTATAGTGATCTAGATTAGGATGAGTTTAAGAACTTTGAGATTTATAACATCGTTAGATAAAATTATCATAACCTGTAAACCAGTTACATCAAACAAATGTCCGTCATGTGATGTCGTCTAGTCGGTGATGCATTCCAACTCCAAAGAATAAACATGGATGAAATGCAATACCAAAATCTGGTAAATTCGCCGAAATATGAGACAAAAATTATAACGCAGTCGACTTTTTCGATGAAATATGGAAAGATACCTTCTAAAAATTAAAGCGCTTTAAATTTACTACTTTTTTAAATAATTAAATTATTATTGACTAATTCTAAACAAGGTTTAATTATTATAAACGAACTTTAAAATGTTTGCTTGTAATCATATATTGTATTACTGTTAAAACCCTCGTATTTTTTAAGGTAGGAACTGCGAAAGTTTGATAAAATTATTGAATAATATTACCTCCCTAAAATGTTTCCAATATGGAGGCTTGTTCTGTTTGTAAAATATGGCTTCTTATCATTTAAAACCTCAAGGTTTCTTAGAAAGAAGGCATAAATCCTATTAGTTTTACCGTACGGTATCTAATAATAAACGAAACTGCATTAACTAGCCCCTAACAACCGAATTTCCCGGTTTAGTGTCTAATTAATAATTAAAATCAACAACCCACACGAAACTTGATTGCAAGATTAAATAATAAAATTACAGATAAAACCATAATTCCCCATTGCATTAATTCTAACTCCGGTAATATAATAAATTCCATAAAATTAGCGGTCTTAGCATGATCACAACTAATGGCTGTAGAAAATAGTTGCCCTTGATAAAGCAAAATCGAAATCAATGGTTAAATTCTACACTAGTATCTAAATCGCCTCGGATAGGTCAAGTAAATCGAAGTACGAAAATTACCGAAAATCTACATTACATTTTGTCGTAAACAAAATAAAAACTCGTAATTAGACTGATCGCAAAGCCCCGTGAATTAACCATAACGACTATTTCATTCAAATATAGAAGCCCAAAAGCTTAAATTACTCTCTAATCAATTTGACGTCACACCGAATAATTAAGCTATTACATCAAGTCCGATAGGAACGAAAAGATATGGAAACTATGCTTTTAGTAATAAATAATGTAAAAATATTACAAAAATACAATTAAATAAGACCCGAGAAACGCAAAACGTCTACAATTTATGAGGAAAACTTAGCTCTTAAGCTGAGGGCAAAACTACACGGCACATAAAAAAAACGCCGAGTACCACTATGGCCGCCTACGCCAGAAAAAAACCAATTTCAAATATCCTCGCCTCCCGTATTTATAGCACTAAGCCTAATCGAAAACAAATCGCATTGGCTAATACGGGAATCACTACGTTGTTAGCCGATAAAATCCACCGCAAATGACTCGACGTAAAACAAATTTTAAAAATCGACTGAACAACCGAAAGGCTTCTCTGGAAAAGGGTCCGTAGCTACAAAGCTGAACAGGAAGTCCCTCGCGCTCCGAAAGAAGAAGTCAGCCTGCAGGAAATTTTACTGCGTCGTTCCAATCAAACAGATTCCTTAGGTCACGCGTGACAGAAATAAAATCTAATCCAATATCGGAATTAGATTTCGTACTTCGAACGAAAGCATGAATAGTACCGGGGCGTACTAAAAATTTACTTCTAGTTAATGACCAAAACGGGATGTCACACCGCTGCTAGGCATTTGGAACATTCACGCTACTAAACAAACATCTTAAATATCCTGGAACTGCACTGCTGGACTAAGTGCAAGAAAGATTCATTAGAGCGACAGATATTCAAGTTACTAACTAAAGTATAGCGTAAGATTTTCTATATTTTATATATAAATCAGACAAAGGGATTTTAAAAGCATTTTTGTGTTATGAAATTAATGAAAAATCATTTTTAGTATATCTGCTTTATCTGGTCACTTCTGATTCTTGTATCAACACCATTTAAACCTTTTTTTTTCGATTTACCGAACCCATTACTTACAACAACCCTTTAGTTTTTGTCCCTCGTCCTATAATTTTAGCATTAATAGTAAACCTGCATATTTATTTAATGGCATTTCAATAATATATTGAAATAATAAGATTTATTTCACAGTGGTTTCCAATTATTATTAGATAAACCCTCCGGTTATCTAGATGTGGTCACCAGCCACGCATATTTTGACCCTTGACTAGTTGCTCGAAAAAGACTGCCTTTTTATAATCTTTACTATTGTTTAAAACACCACAGTCGTATTCACGATATACTCGACGAGCGTTTCGCTAACTATGTTAGCATCATCAGAAAATTACTAATAATTTCCTGATGATGCTAAGGTGGTTAGCAAAACGTGCATCGAGTGTGTAAATTGCTTTTTGGTTTTGTAGATAAAACTGTGTAGCAGTGCATTTTGCCAAATGTTCACTGTAATGTTTGCTGTTAATTTTCCAGCGTTTATGTTTAAAAAAATATTAGAATACAGCTTAAATAAAAATAATATATCTTTAAGATAAGACTTTTTCCTTCAAACGTCAGAAAAACATAACCTTTGTTCACTCAATAGACGAAGTGAAAGTTTCACTTTATATTGACGAAAAAGCTTAGCGGCAGAAAAAGTTCTTTGCTTCCGCTGCTTTATCTGAGTCTGGCATGTCATGTGTGACATGCCTCCAAATTTTCTTGCATGTCGATAATATTTTATAAATAAATCAACCTGATTCTTGATAACGTTTGCTTTCTTTTACGCGGGCAACAAAACTCTTTTATAGCCGCTTCATTTGGTCAATATGTTAATATTCCTGCTAGGATTCGTCTTTAAAAATTGTTTATGTTGACTGCGTACCGCTTTTGGGTCTGTGAGACTTGTCGCCACCACTAGTGTAACTCAAAGTTCATATTATTAGTTCTTCTATTTTGAAGAGCACCTGAGTTTTTCAGCAGGTAAATCAAGTAATGTATATTTTCACACCCGTAAAAAATGAATTAATTTTTAGGTTTATTATAACCAAGCGTAAGAACAAGAAAATAAAATTTTGTAATTCACTTGCCAGTGGTCATTTAATCCAAAGGCACTAAAGTAAATACTAGCAAAACATAATTAAAAAAGTATAAATTTAAGAAATTTTTTTTACTTATCTATATTCAGATGAATGTTTTGAATTTTTAGCATGGTTTATAACACTGTGTAACCAGCTTTATTCGCTAACCTCTCATTCAGCTGTACATATGCCTAATTCACGCAGCCGTTTGTAGCTTTGTTCCTTTTAAAGGCGTGGGTAAAAGTTTATGGCAGTTAGAGCGGGCGCCACTAAATTTTTACTGCAAGAAATTTATTAGAAATTCTATCGTTCCGACAATCCCTGTGAAAAAGCGTGAAGAAATTAGAATGAGATTGAATTATAACCTAAATACAGATTTCAAAATAAACACCATGAATACAAACAACCAGTTTATTAAAAAACTACTACTTGAGAAGAACAATCTATTTTCTTAAAATTTAGAAGATTTTCTAATTACTGATGTTTAAAATTATGGAATGTCGCTTAAGCTGACCTATTTATGCCACAGGTGGTAATTAATGTTCAAATTACAATTATATTAATTGCCATGGTAATTAAGTTTCATCTTGACACTCTAACACTAGAAATTTCAATAATCAAGGATCAATAAATGATTTAGGCCTGGTAGTCACTGCGATTAAACTTCAAATCAGAAGGTAGCACTAGTTATGGTACTTTAGCAAGTCTCTGATCAATAACTTAACATTACTAATTAATATAAAAAAATCTCAATAAACTGCCTGGATACTACTTAACGAGAGGAGTTATCTTTAAATGAATATTTTAATTTTACCAAGTTACTATTGCTTAAATATGTAACAATTTATATGTTAAAATTAGGGAATAAATATCCACTAAACTACGCTTAGCTTATTCTCTTGGCAGCTGGATTATAGAAGACTTCTAAAATGTCTTCAAAAGGCTAAACTAAAAGGGATTTACTGAATAAAATAAATAGAAATAAATATAGCCACACCAAGTAAAGAGAGTTGAGCTTAATTCTACCGATATCACGGCGAAATGTTCAATAATAAAGATAAAATAGTAATTAATTTTCTGCTATGGGTTTCACAAGTAGATACAATAAACTTAACATAAACGGCCTATTTTTATAGCAGTTTTTAGGTATTAATGAGAATGAAAGCGATAAAAGGTGTACAAGACTTTAGAGGATTGCCTTTTACAAAAATAACACTTGATAAGATTAGAGAACGGAACCTCAGTATCTCATAAAGTAATATTTCAGAATATACTTCTCGGTAATTGTCTTTAGAGTTCTCATCTGTAACAGTTAAGGTATCAGTACGATAAAGCAAGAACTGAATTATATATACAGGTAGGGCTAACAATTGATAATTTAAATAGATCTTACCAGAACTCGCCTCGGAAAGACCCTGGTGAAATGACAAACGAATTTTTTAGCCATCTACTAAAAAGCGAATGGGTCGAATCTACTGTTTAAAATAAAAGGGTTATCACACCGCTTTTCACACGATCTTTCATAACAACATAGCCGGTACTGTAACAAAAAATACGCGTTACTACGCTTTGTAATATTAACAAAATAATGCTATCTGGCAATCGTCAATGAGCAGTTGAAAACTTAATTGCCATAAGGCATCTTCGTGGACGGAAGTCTAAACGAGAAGAACCGTCAAGTTTAACTTGTCTCGATATGTCCTATTTTCAGGCGCATCTTCGGAAAGCGCTCGCTGTCAAACGGGTCGAAGTTCTGAAATCCACTCGTAGTGGCAATGCTGTGACAATCGATAACACAATTTAACGGACACACAGAAAAAATCGCGATATAATATTCAGATACAATTACAATGTTACAACTGCTTGATGTAGAACTACAGTAACAGCTGCAGAAACCTGCTCAAAAGCTTATCTGAAAGTGTTTCCTGAAGGTTCAGCAAATTGCAATGCTTTCACGTCACCATGTCGAAAAATGTTATCAACAATAGTTTTTTACAAGCTTGCGGAAAATTTAATTTTCATCATAGATTGGCGCCAACACTAGTGCAGAAAATATTTTCAGCACTAGTGCTGAAAATGTAAAAAATGACGCATGTTATAACTATTTTCCATTGAGGAGAAACTTGAGGCATTTGGAGCAAGGTGTAACTTCAAATGGTATAGACCTTGGAAGCCAAATAAATATGTGTTTTTTTATGTTCGGTGCACACACAAAAGGAAAATCCTATACCCTTCAACGAGCGGTGCGTGTGCGGAGAAGACAGTGGACGTTGGGCTTGAAGCGCTGTAGGTTGTAGTTGGGAAAAACGAAAGACGTTACTCGGAAATCCATTCCAGAGCAAGATAGTCTTCCAGATAAAGGAGTCCCGTAACAGCGACGTCCTAGGTGTTTGCAACTGAATAGTAGATTGATGAGCAGCTTGTGTTTGATTGGTGTTTCTGTTTGGCAAAACTCAGGGCATAATTATAATTGCCAGCTCGTTTGAACACCTTCCGAAGTAGCATCGATAAGTAAAGAGATAGGTCAGCCACTTTTCTTCGATGTTCAAGGCTATCGAGGTATTTAGTCAACTCTGGGTCATCCACATCTTGAGCAAGTATTTGGGTGCCGAGCTCCACACATGAGATATGGTCTTATCTGGGCCTTATAAAGCAGTAAGAGCTGATGAGGTGTATAGAACACTTTTGCTCTATAGAGTGCTCCTAACTTTTGTGCTGCTGCCTTGGCGATTTTGGAGACGTGATTACGCTAAGATATGTTGTTTTCTACGTGGATGCCCAGCAAGCTTATGGATGAGGCCAGAGTCAGTGCTTGTCCGGTCATTGATAAATCAGGTCCTGTGGTATTTGCTTTTCTTGAGAAAACAGCAATCTGATTTTCTAGCTCGCGTTGGAAACGAGTAGTGGTCATTGTAGTCTGCGATATGAATGAGGATACAAGAGGGCTGTCGTCTGCAAAGCGGTAGATGGAATTGTTTGCCCTGTCTAAAGGATCATTGATATAAAGCAGGTTCAGTGTTGGAGATAATATGCACCCTTGAGGAACTCCGCATTGATTTTGAATGCCTCCGAGAGATCCATTAATACCAACTTGGATGCTACGATTCCTTAAGAAATTGGAAAGCTGCAGAAGCTGTGCTGGTGGTAGTCTGTATGCTGTCAGTGTGCTTAACAATCCGTCAGGCCACACCCTATCAAATGCTTTGGATATGTCGAGGGCCACTGGATGAGATTCGCCGTAGCTCTCGATAGCTTTGGTCCACAGGTAGGTCACGTAAGTCAGGAAATTTCCCGTTGATGTGTGCTTCCGGAAGCCATACTGGCGATCGCTTATGATGTCTGCGGATTCGAGATATTTTAAGAGCTGTTCGTTGATCAGTTTCTCCATGACTTTGGATATGATGGGAATTAAGGCAATTGGGCGGTAGTTATTTGGAATCGTTTTTTACCTTTCTTTGCACTTGAGCGCATTTCCATCTAGAAGAAAAGCATGCAGGTCGGTGGAGCTGTTGGGACACATTTCTTAAGCACTATTGTGGGAATGCCATCCGGTCTTGTAGTCTTGTTGGTGCCTAGGCTTTGAGTATTTGTTTCACTTCACGTTGGTGAAATACCCGATCTGGCATTGAGGAATTCACTTTAAATTTAGATCCCTTTGGAACTATATTTCGTAAACAATGGTCCGAGCAGTGTTGGAGATTGATTGCTCCAATTTCTGGAACTAGAGAAAAAAATGTCCCCTGAGATAACTGGTTTACGTCATTTGAAGTCATTGAAAATGTATAAAAAATCGCAGTCTTAGTCACAATGCGTAAAAGTAAAAGGCAGCTCTCACCGGAATTCATAAAGGCTAGGTCACGACCTCTCAACTTATGTATTTTAATGATTAAATAGATGAATCAACGGGCGAACAAAATAAACCAGAGATTATCACGTTTTACAACTCAACAAAGGACGGGTTGAAACCGTAGACGAATTATGTGCTACGTACAATTTTCGAAGCAGTAGAATGTAGCCTATGGTATCATTCAATTTACTTATAAAATGTGAACGGTGTGAATACATAAATTAAATATTTGGCAAATAACCAAACTTGTTTGATTCGAAGGTTGTATCTAAAGCAATTATAAACAATCGAACGCGTAGATGAACATTTTAAGCATCGTACTACGATGAAAAATACCCAGCTAGAAGTTCATCAAGAGACAACTGTTATATCAGAAGAAAATCCTCAAGGATATTCTGAAACGTTGTCATCTTTGCAAGAGAGGCAATGAAACACGGTACTTATGCCAAATTTGCGAAAAATGTATTGGTTTACTCTTTTGTGTCCTAGTTCCGTACCAGGGCCTGAAAACAAATAAAATGGTTCAACAATAATTTAATTTCTTAGATAAAATAGGTATAGTTTTTTATTTTCTTATATTTATGTCATAAAAGTTTCTTAATTTTGTACGTTGGACAATGTTTGCATATTTCTTGCTATTTTTCATCTGTTTCTTTATTTAATATAAAACATTTTTCTGGTTATATGCAGCATTTTTAAGTGGCTCTGTCAGACATCGCGCCACTACGCGCGTTATAAATAAGAGCCCTATCTTTGCAGGATTATTAAAGGGTGAATATGAAAACATTGCTTTAGTTTTAATCTATAAAAATGGTTGTTAACTCCAATAAAGGCAACAAAGAGGAGTTTGCATAGAAATATTATTTGGCAAACGAAACGTATTTTGAACATTTATTTAAATATTCGCTATTTGGAAGGTTCGTATATTACCTTTTTTACATAAGCATTTTATATATCCTATTGGCATACGATGTATGTTTTATTTAAAATAAATCAGACATATGCAACCAACTTTTCACAACCGCAATAAATACGCTATAAATTTCGTAGAGGAGCCTGAGCTGGACAGTAAATTTCGGCGAAAATCGATGCTTTATTGCTCAAGAGAGAGCGCCAAGTCATCAAGGATGCCACCTAAAAAGATAGAAAAGCAATTCGCATAATTCAGCGCTTTGAATAATGTTTTCCGTCGAAATGGCATTACCTTACCGTCGCATAGATTGAAAGATCCATGGCGTAATATTTCCCACGTCGCTTGGCTATAGAATTATTTTCTCTGCCGGAGGAGTGAAAGGAGATTCTATTACATTCTGAGGGTGTGATATATGAATACTGCTTGTTTCCGTCAGCATGTTGTGCAAACTAGCATTGATGCATTGATATACTTAAAGGTTCATTTTGCGAGTTGGAACAGGTAGGTGGCGACAATGCACCGAGCTATTGTCAAAAATCTTGCACAGTCATAAAAGCCCTGTTCGCTGGAGCAACCAGGCAACTGGAAATGTGTTATTCGGCTAGCCGAAGGGCGACATGGGTTTTTCAATCATATATACACAAAATAAGGTGCATGTACATACAGTGCCTTTTCTTTGGATTTACCATTATGCAGTTAATATTTTTAGATTAGCTTGCATCTATTAGCTCAAATATATATTGACTCCACTTAGACTTTTATTTAATACTTATAACATGATATAACTTGCATTCGACTTCCTAAAACTAAGAACCCTGATACTTTATTAGCTTGACTATCAACATGAACCTAGGATTTGTAAAACAACTTCATTAGTACTTACTTATGGCTAAAGCGCGTAGAATGTATTAAAACAAAATCGTTAAAGAAGCTGTATTAGTATATTATATACCTAGAGACTAAAGTGGTATTTTTTTTTATCACGAAACGAAGCAAGGGTTACAATTCGCAGTGAGATAAAAAAACACTACAGTCCTTTGGTGTATACGCTATTTTATGCACTGTGGAAAAATAATTACAGATAAGAAAGAAACACAGCACTGGTTCCTTTTTATGTACAAAATATCATAAATGTTGTTGTCAGGTTTTTATATTGTAGACATACCGAAATCCATCCAAAATCTTGGTGTGTTTTAGTACGTTGCTATCACCAGTAAAAAAAATACCTTGACGCTATCAAATTTATTTGTCAAAAACGTGTCCCATTGCTGAAAATTTAAAAAAATAATATTCAAAAATGCTATATGTCAACTGCTACCCGCAAAATATCGGCATCTATAATAAAATGAAGAAAAGGTGCTATGGCAATATGTTTTTTAAAAGTCCTAGAAACTTAAGGCCTCGTCGTTGTGAAGCCAGTATTCCATGACAAAAGCCACGATGATTCCAGAGACTAATTGCTATGATAAATTACTGCTTGTTATCCAGTTAAAACTACTGCTAAATTCTGATTTGAAGTTGGACGCGTTATTGTTATTCAATTTAAAGATAATATACTCGGCAGATGACGCTGGACGACAAATTGCTATCAAATTAAGAATTAGAAATTAAATAAACTATAAACAGATGTAATACCTTGAAATTCAGTCACCACCAGTCTTCGTTACAGTCCTACCAGCTTCGCCTGAAAACAAGTACCTACGCTAGCTCGGCTCAGGGTTAGTTTGGGTTAGTTTGGATACGGAATTAAAACAATATAGGTTAAAGTCTAAGTCGGGGTGGACGCCTCCAAGTTTACTTTTGTTGGCAAAACCCGATCGTTGTTTATGCAGACACAGTAAAAAAAAACTTGAAGATAAAAGAAACGGATTACAAACTCAAATATCAAATAAGGAAATAATTACCTGCACACAGTACTACACAAGATCTAGATTCACAAATTGACCCAAAATAACAACAGAAGAGTGAGGCAAATAATTTTATTTTGCAGTAAAATAAAGCAAGCTCTTCTAGCCTTATAAGAGAATCCCCTAAACACACCCTCTTGTCAACTTAACGGTCTAAATTGAAATTTTAAGAGATGTCAAGTAAAAGGTGAGTAAAAGGTATTAAAAATTAGAAAATTCACTTCTCCGTAACGCTCTGCTGTAACCTGCAACCTAGATGGTGATAAAATTACCGGACTTAATCCTAACTAAACTAATTTAACTCGGTTAGAATGACCTTTCCATAATTCCGAGTTGCAAGTTTCTAACAAAGTCTGGAGCTGATCAATGACAGTTTGTGACAAGAGGGGCTGCATTGTAGTAGCAGGCAGGAACGTCAAACGGGTGAGAGGAGTTTGATTACGGGGAGTGACGTCCCCGCCATCCCAAGTTGCCACGGGATGTGGCCCATCAAATCCCATCGTCCTCCTACAGGCTGGAGAACATTAGAGTACAAATTCTGGAGCTGATCATTGGGTAGTGATCCAACAAACCCCATTTTTACCCCTGTCAGACTAGGGACCACCAGAAAAATGATTCTGAGGCCGATGCTGCCAGTGGAAGCGGCCCCAGGTGGTAGATGCATACGCCTTCTCGCATCGTACGGTAAAAGACCACCTCACCAGAACTGGGAGGCGCTAACTGGTTTTCCCAAATCACGTTCCGCTTCCGCGCTGGTGTTCCCGCCTTCCACAGTAGGAATATATGGACATGATGGTGCTTCCAGGATCAAAATATTCCGGAAGTAAACTTCCCGACCATTCGGATCTCCGGTCGCTGGGTGGCCCTGGGAGCCCTTTATTCTGCATTTCACAGATAGCAAAGATACCGAACCAATTTAAAATAGATTTCTGCAACATAAAAGGCCTAAATACAAACATAAATTCGGTACAGCAACATCTACAAGCAAATAGAACACACATTCTGGCCCTTACAGAAACGCAAGTATGTTCTACAACAACAACAGTGAACTACCCATATCCTGGTTACGACTTACATACCCGATTTAGACATAAGTTCGGAATATGGCTTTTTGTACGAAGCGACCTTTCATGTCACCGCGAGGAAACACTCGAACCGAACAACCTTGACGTCATGTGGGTCAATTTCACCGCCAAGGGATTAACCAAGTTTATATGTTAGAGGGACCCCCCATTGCCTCGCAAAATCTGGCATTACAATTCTGCAATCTGGAACGATCTAAGGGAGTTCTCCCTAGATTTTCCTTGGGTCAACGTCTGCTTTGGCAATGACGACCCGTCAGTCTGCAGCGAAGAGATCACGCAAGTAATCTCCTCAGGAATGGAAACATACATCCCAAATTCCATCAAGTTACCATCAAAAAGAAAGCCCTGGTTGTACAGAAGATGCGAAAGAGCTGTAGGTAGGAAACAGCAAGCCTACAAGTACTGGCAGCACAATCAGACAGCTGAAAATCGCAATTATTTTGTGGAAGCGAGAAACGAATGCAAGCGTGTGATCGACGAAACTAAAGATAAACACAATCAAAGGATCAGGAATAAACTATTGCAATGTCTCAGTGGTTCCAGGAGTTTCTGGTCGGTAGCAAAGGCAGTAAGTAACAACTTTACAAAAACGTCTCTCCTACCTTTGACGAACGAACGTGGCATTACGGCGACTACAGCCAAGGAAAAAGCAAATATGCTCGCTAAAATGTTTTCATCGCACTCTACCTTAGACGTCCCCCAAGGCAAGACTCTCCCAACCATATCGAACATCAACACTACCATGGCAGAAGTCAAGTTTCATCACCATGATATTGGCAAAATCCTTAAAGAACTAGATACGCAAAACGCATCAGGATCTGAAGGAATACCTGCCATCGTGCTAAAGAACTGCGCTAACGAACTAACACCCGTTTTTTCCAGGCTTTTTTCTCTTTCTTACGGAAAAGGGATTTACCCATCCTCCTGGAAAGTCGCTCGAGTGCAACCTGTTCCAAAAAAGGCAAGAAAACCACGCCTTCAAACTATCGCCCAATTGCCATGCTTCCAATAATCTCCAAAGTCATGGAACTTGTAGTCAACCAGCAACTACTCAAGTACATCGAGAACAACAGAATAATCAGCGATAATCAATACGGCTTTAGCAAAGAGAGATTGACAGGAGATATATTGGCCTATGTTACTCATATATGGAGTAGGGCAATTGAAAACTACGGAGAACCTCGAGCGATTGCGTTGGATATTTCAAAGACATTCGACAGAGTTTGGCATGACGGACTGCTCAAGAAACCGCCGTCCTTCGGACTGTCAGCCTCTCTCTGCAGTTGGCTGGCCAGTTTCCTTAAGAACAGATCTCTACACGTTGCAGTCGATGGACACATCTCGGACATATTCATCATCAACGCGGGCGTGCCTCAGGGCGCAATACTTTAACTCTGTTCCTCAACTATATTAATGACCTGCTGAACGAAACGAATAATCCTGTTTACAGTTTGCAGATCTCTCCCACTTTAGACCAGAAAATCCCTTACCAGCGACTGAGACTAACCACCGCAGATAGGAGCAGATTACAGCTATTGATCAAGACCTGAAGAAAGTTCAAACTTGGGGCGACCGAAATTTGGTCCAGTTCAATGCGGCAAAGACCTAAGCAGCAACGTTTACCAAGAGAGCCAATACAGAGGGCCCTGATATCATTATGGCAGGATCGACCATTCCTTCATCCTCATCAATCAGATTGCTGGGTGTCTCGGTCAACAGTAATATGTCATGGCATAACCATGTTGCTAACATTGCAAAATCAGCCTCCCAGAAGCTTGGTGCGCTATTTCGCAACAAAAAACTCAGCTGCAGTTGCTCTTGCTCTACAACGCGCAAATAAGACCGTGCTTAGAATAATGCTCACATATCTGGGGTGCCGCACCAAAGCACACCCTAAAGCTGCTGGATTCCATTCAGAAGAGAGCTGTGCGTCTCGTCGGCGACCCGGAATCTGAATAGTCCGGAACACCGCAGATATGTGGCCGAGATGTCTCTGTTTTATAGATACTTTCACAGCAGATGTTCCCAGGATTTAGCCCGCATTATCCCGCCGCTGGCATCTCTTGTCAGAGAGTCACGACAGACGGCAGGAGTGCACAAGTTCGTCGTACAACTAGAAACACCTAGAACATCGCCTTACAAGAACTCCTTTGTCTGGCGCACTGCAACACTGTGGAACTCACTTCCAGGACATCTGTTTCCCATTACAACCTACAACTATTCAAGAACCGTCAACATCTTCACACACACACCGCTCACCGCTCAAAGTGTTATGTTACGTTTTGATATAAATGCCAGAAAAAAGAAAAATGGCATGGATAAAATTCCTTGGTTATAAAATGCTCTAGAGATTATCCAAATATCTAGTATCCGAGGGAAAAAAGTAATGGAACTATGCCAGCGTAGCTATACTTCTCAAAAGGTATTATATATCTTTTTTTACATATAATTGTTGAAATATTTATAACATTTCAGAAAATATTCGACAGGTCGTAGGAATTAAGCTTATTAAAACCACGAGGAAATCTACCACTTTAATGCTTTCAAATGTACCCTGAATACAAAATAAATAATAAATACGCTATACCTAAGGCCACGCAAACTACTCTGCAAGAGGAAATCAAGAAGACAATATGGTAGATGAATAAGGTAAACTCTACTGCATGAATCTTGTCACGACTTTATTTTTGCCGCATCGATATTTGGCTAGAGACTTAGCCTAATTGCGTCACATGTTGTTTGTTTCTTGTTGGATGCTGAGAGGGTTATTTGGCTCAGATAGGATCGACCTACACCAGGTGAGAAGAAATAATACGAAAGATATTTCGGTAAAAATAATAACAATGTCTGTTTGTGAAAGACTTAACGAATTTACATCTTACCCGATTACTATAATGCGTGTGTCTTTTCGGTTAAGATTGTTGTTAGCTATGGCTATTTAATTTAAGCAATTATTTTAGCGTTTTAACGGAATACTAGTTTAACATGATTTCACTCTGAGATATAATTCACTTTAACTACTTGATAGATTTAACTTTGAAATTAACTACAAGTTTCGACTTTACTATTCGAAAAGGGAGGTGAAGTTAATATATATGGACACTAGGGTAGATATAGCCATTGCACTAACGAGATCTGACTGCCATATTCTCGTTATAGTTTAGGACATCCAGAGGAATTAATGCATATGGGCACTGAGTTAACGGAATTGGCGTGAGACAAAGTTTGCCGCATTGATGGATTGCTCGAAAATTTATTTCATCAAATTTCCTGAACGTCACAAGTTAAGGCTCATTGTTGCTTGCGTCGTTGTTCACTGTGTTGTCTATAAGTTGGCTTTGTATATATTCAAGATGCTTTCTTATACTATATTATTTATAAAAAGTTCCAGTTAATTATTGTACTTCTAGTAAATGCTCATTGATCTTCATCGAGGTAGTTTACGAGACAATAGATAGTTGTTTATTTCTGTTTTTGTGAAATTTTAGTATTAAATTCCCATATGGAAATAAACTTATGATGTCATCATTTAAGGAAGAGTTGGCTACATACGCATTAAAAGTTTTTATTCGTACATTTAAATGTTGCTAGGGTACAGCTTTAAAAAAAAAAACAATTAGGAATAAAGTAAACCATACCCTACTTGGGGAATAATTTTCAAATTAAACCAATATATTATCAATTATTATGCGTAAACTCTAAAAACATATAAACTATTAATTGAAGAAACTACTGACGTGCTATTTGAATCAGAACATAGGTAGCTATGCAAGTAAGGGCTTTATTTTACAACTGAGTTTCAATGAATAAAATATTGTGAGAAATCTATCTGTAACAATGAGTTATTGGACATCTTTACAAACATCGTTTAAATTTGAAACAGTATCTTTCACTCCCTATTCTTTCATTTATACTAAAAGGAGAAGCCTAAGGTTATTAAATATTTAGAAAAAGTATTAACTAAAAAGCGTTCCTTTATTGTTCGGTTTTAAATTGCTGTCAAAATTGTAGGTTGATGCGTTGGTTTCTGATCCTTCTCTTAAAAGGCGGTGCCTATATTACCCCTGATCTGTCACACCTTTCTTTAATGCATTAATATTTTAGGGAACATGTCGACCTTTATTTTTGTTTTCCAGATACGTGCGGTAGATCTATTTTGTCAAGAAATGTTTCGTTGTAGGAGCGTGAACCTTTCAAAATATATTAAAATATACATTTTGTTTACTGAACAAAATCAAAGGGCTTTTAAATCCTGCCTGAATTTGTTAACGTCACTTATTATAAGTAGCTAGAGATGAATGCATTCATTGTATATTTAAATAACAAATAATTCTTATGAATAAATTAAAATAATATATGTAATTGGCTGATAGTAAGAGACACTAAAAAAATTGCGGTATTTTACTCGGTTCTCTAAAGTTGTATTTAATGAAGGACTTTCATAATTGAAAAATATCCATGTGTTATTAATACGTTAAAATGTTGGTGCTCGGACAAACTAACATAATAGAAAAGTTTTTGCTAAATTATCCGAAGCGTGCAAGCTGCCTCATGTAAATTATGTCGCCTCTCGTGTTAAGCCCGTTTTTAAAAGCAACTCACAAACTACTACAGGGTCTATATTACTTTAACTTGACAAAATATGTATCTAAAGATGCAGAGACTTTGCAAGGCAATACAAGACAAGCAATAATTACGAATGTACTTCTATTTATAAGTTAAAAGATGCTGAGCTGGCTTGCAGATGCAGCAGGTGCAGATGTGCTTCGTCGGACGGTGTGTTCCCATAACTTGTACTGCATGATACAAGACCCGTACTGTAAAGTATGCTGCACGCAAAAGCTTAATATCAAAGTGATTAGGGCTGTGAATTTTTTATGATGGATTTCTATAGATATCTGTAGATAGATGTATTGTGGAAGTATATTAATAACTATTAGTAATAATTGACTAATGATTATTTACTTAGTTGATTCTACTGCTATCATTAATATTATCACGAACATATTGCTAACTTCGAGAAACATTCAAACTACTAATAATTAATTGTCACCTTGTCCTAAGTTTGAACTTGACCATGAAAAATATTTTGTAAACATTCAAGTTAATATACAAATAAGGCGTGCGAGTTGCGTAGGCAATTAAGTTGCAATGGTTAGCAGATTTTATGATATAAATAATCAAGCAGACCATCAGTCCGGCAGGCTTTTGTGTGTCACCTATTCCGCTTACCTACTGGTATCCGTAGCTACGTAGTAGTGCTCTAACCGTATCCTAATCTTCAGACCCAACTCGGGAAGTGCAGTTCACAGGAACGATACCTGCCAAAAAAGTATTAAAATCGAATCTACGACAGACCGATCAAAATTCTAAATCAAGTGACTTTTAAAATTAAACAGTTATAGTGCCTTAAAGTAATGAGTGAAATTAAAATAAACCAGAACCCTAAATAATTATCTCATGAAATAACCAAACCTAAGCATCAATTAAAAAACAACACCGTTCTTAAAGAACTTTATTAAAATACAGGGACCAAGACTTATGAATAATTCAAATCATACCTCAACCGAAAGGACATGTGAGTTTTAGCAATCAGGTATAGTGTAAACTCATTATATACATTGTTATTGTTTTACTGAAGTGCCTTCTTTATTACCTCTTCTCACCTGACGGAGATCAATCTGAGCTGTCTGCACGCCATCCCAGGCGTGGGTGGCATCACGAATATCTAGCGTCAAAAACAAAATATGAGTTGTAAGAGTGTAAAAACGGTTGTATGATGGGATAGATATGTCTGAGCAATTAATTTTTCTTCTACTTACTATGAAAATGTGATACACGTTGAAGTAACTACGCCATTTTGTGAAGAATAACAAAAAAAAATGAAACTGATTGGCTTAGGGAGGGTAAAAACTCAATGTAATTTTTCACATAAAATATCAACGATATTTATTTAATCATCTATGAATACCATTAACAAATATAATCAATAATCAATTATGTGTACCTGCACTGTTTCTATCTCCTTGCGCTTCTTCTCTTGACTTGGACGATACACTTTAATTTTGCTGCCGTCTTGAAAAAGAAAAAGGAAGCTGATAATTTACTTGTCTTCTCTACAACATAATATTAAATAACTAACATCTGATTCCTAACATTAAATTGTATCTCTTAACAAGCCTGTGAAGGTCGATTTAATTTAGCTTGTAAATTCTGCTTGAAGGTTTAAAGCGGCATAATTTTTGGGAAATAAATACCTTGCGTGAACTTAGCAAATTCTAGTTTAAGTACATTTATGTACATCTCCCGCCTGGATGGATTTTCTTGGCTGGATTTCGAGGCAGTTTTCGCTGATTCTCATTCGCTTATGTTGATTGTTGAATTAGTAGTTGAGATTTATTTGTTGTAACTTGGGTTTAGTTGCTTGGGTTCTAGGCATTCCTATGCAATATTGGTTTCTTTATGTCCTATATGTTCGAAGGGGTGAATATTAACCCCCCAACTTGTTAAATTAATGATTAATAAATCTTGCAGCTTGAAATTACTATTCTTGCCAGTTAACCGATTAGTGCATAATGTTCTTTTTATCGAACGTGGTTATTTCGGCCGGCCAAGAAGATCTGTGTACCATACGCCAATCCGTTGTGATCTACAATTATCATTTGTTGTCAAAGAAGAGTGCTGATAGGTTCAGTTTTGTGCTGGATTGATTTGTATTGATTTTTTTGCTGTTTTAAAGAGTTATGAACCTGAGCTTCTCCAACGGTCGTTACGGCGGGTGCAATAGATCAACAATATTTTGACTACATGTATCTTAAACATCAGGCTGCATGTATAAAATGCCATGTACGTTCTAATTTATATTTTAATATGCAGAACCTCAACATTTTTGTTGTGTTTTTATCGAACCTTATGCGGCACGAAAACATTGCCTGAACATTGCCTTTTTCATAGGTTGACTCTCTCTGAGCTTATTGACTGCTTGGAAGAAGGCGATGTTGAAAGCGACAATGTGTATATTATTCCACCTATAGATGAAGCTGATACGGATGTTGACAGTGCCCTGTCTGATGATGATCATGAAGGTAACATTTCTCACTTGGGTCCTGCTATGTTGTGAGCGGAAAGTGAATTTGTTCCTATGACCTATCCTAATACGGATCTCTATGATGATGATATTCCATTTAGATAGTAAATCCCAACACGACAGACATGAACTATGATATACCACTTGCACAATTATTTTCCAATGCAGCCTACAACTTGTGAGCAAATTCCAATAAACCCTCACCACTGGAGAAAAGAAAATGGACTAATCAAGATTTACCTTTTGATATTCACCAAGATTGAAGTGGTAAAAACTCTCCCGATATAGTTGATCAAAAAAAGACACTACTAGAATTCTTCCATTTCTTATAGAGGTATTCACCTGAAAGACAAACGCACCAAACCTTGAATCCAAAGCGGACAGGTTTGCCTTTGATAAATATCTTGCAGGAATGGCGTCCAAAATACGGAACCATTTACTCATCAATGGACAAGTTGAATCAGAAACACCAAAGAGTAGAAACTTTTCATTGTATCGAAAAATGGACGGAGCTATTATTATTACTCAAGTATAGGTTGAGCTTGATGGATCTGAACTTATTTCTGCTCATGCAATCCTTGACAATATTTACAGTTTTGTTCTCATCTAAAGAGCAATACATATCTGTCTGGAGTAAGCTGTAATATCCAGACAAAATTAGAATCCCAATAAAATTCAGCAGTTCTTCTCGAGATAGATTAAATCCATGGAGGTTATTATTGTCCCGCCCGTATTTTACCGAAAATCCAAAAATAAAATCCATGACGTCCTCTTCGACAAATTTGCATGAACTGGCTCTCCAAGTCGGTTTTTCACCCACCGTATTTTGAATTTTTCTGCGTTTTGGGGCCAAGTCTTCTTCGTCTGATTCGTCATAAATATCGTCCTCGGTAGTATGAATCTCGAAAGTTTTCGCTATGTCTCCATTCTGGTAATTTCCATTATTTTCTTTATCATCTGAGAATTCCTGCTCGTCTGTGGATTGATCTATCCCAGGCGGAATGCAGACAGCGTCAATTTGTTCCAAAAAGAACGAAATGTTGATTACTTAACCTCGGACATTGCTTTTTAGTGAAACTACGGAGACATAATCAGAATATCGTGCAACCTCACGCCTTCAAAAAACGCATCACGGAAACCACATCTTTACCAGAGAAAAATGGTAATATGTTTAAGAAATGCTTACCTTTTTTATCGTAAAGCTCACAAAGACTAATTCTAACCATGTTTGTCTAAGAAACTTTGCCATTTTTGGAATAACTACCACAAAAACTACTTTATAAAAACTAACTGAAACTAACCGAAAGTTGATTGAACGAATAACCCAAACTCATGAAAAGTACCAAAAAGGGTTAAAACGTATCGGAATAGATTAAAAAAAAAAAATAACTCAAAGTAACCGAACTTTGGCGACTAACCAAAAACATTAAAATTGGTTATAACGTATCGGATCCAGTTCAAATTACTAAAATAAATTGGAACAAACTGAAACTAACCGAAGGTTGATTGAAAGACTAACCAAAATCACCAAAAAGGGCTAAAACGTATCGAAACAGATTAAAAATATTAAAGTAAGTTAAAACTAACCAAACGAACCGAATATTTGCTACTAGCCAAAACTAATCAAAAATATTAAATTTTTGTTATAACGTATCGGAGCCGGTCCAAATGACTAAAATAAATTAAAACACTAAAATTATCCCAAAGTTGATTGAACGACTACCCAAAACTAACCAAAAGCATCAAAAAGGAGGAATAATAATAATAATAATAATAATAATAATAATAATAATAATAATAA
>MU190729.1:24749-40647 GCA_016904865.1 Pissodes strobi | reverse complement strand
GAAAAAAATTCTTCCTTCAGAAGCTTTTCTGATGTTCAATTGTTTTTCTAGTAACACCGCAGAAAAGTTTCTGAATGAACCTACAACTTTTGTATACAACATTTTTTTCTAGCTCACCAAATAAAGAATTTAGGAGAGGGGTTCAGTAATAATCAGATACCCGACATTTTTGCAATTTGCGTGGTAACTATTATAGCTAGACCCAACAAACCTTATATTACTGAACTCGTCTTAAAGAGCTCTACCGATATCCGGAAGAATATACAGGGTGTCCCATTTAAAAAAACATTAATTTAATTTGCACAGTAGAATTTCGATGTTCAATTGTTTTTCTAGTAACACCGCAGAAAACTATATGAAGATCCTTACAACTTTGGACTTAACATTTTTTTTATACGAGGGTAAATAAAAAGGTTAAAGGGGGGTTACATTTATAACCGGACACCCTGTACATAAATAAACCTTCAGATTATGAAATACCGTTATGTAAAATTATTATAACTAGATGGTCAATAAATCAGAACGACAATGTTGATCATTAACATAATATAAATCAAATTGTAAGAATACAGCAATGTAACAAATTTAAAAAAATATATGAGCATTAATAGATCCACACTAGTAAATATAGCAGTTATTTAGATTCGCATTGGTAAGCTGTGCTTACACCGAAACAGTTCCGAAAATAGTTACATCAATACCACGCAGAAAAACTAAAACACGCGATATGATACAACGCTGGAAATACTAAAACACGCAATGTAATACAACGCTGGAAAAGTACTAAACACGCAACCTAATACAACGCTGGAAAATACTAACAACACGCCAATACCATTAGGTAGAAAGATCACAAATGTAACCTAAACTTATAGGCCAGTAAAACTAGGTGGACGACCCTGAACAAATTCGCTACAAGCTAATTTTTGCGCCATTGTGTTCCTATTGGGGTTTTATATAACTCACTAAAAATCCCAAAAAGTCCGATAAGGGGCGCAACCCCAAAATCACCCCTATAGGTACATTTTTCAAGCTTTGTGCAATTTTCTCAAAAACGATAATTTTCTGGGAAAATTTACAAGATATATTTTTTGTAGAGCATAAAATTCCCAATCCACTGGTATAAAATACTTTATTATTAAAATGTGTTTAATGCCTAATATACGTCCATCAATGTACGAGTATGAAAATGTAAGTGCCCATTAAGCATATGGCCTACACTATTTTTGGTATATATTGTGTACCACGCCTCTTCTAATCCACTTTCATCCATGAAGTACCTAGTACACCCAAAAAATTACATCAAACAGTGAAAACCTCTAAGTCTGACAAATACGTTGGAAATACCACTATCAGCAGGGGCTGATCCGAGAATTTCTGATGCTTTCCAGTATAACGGCTGATCAAAAGTTTATACCACAACTTGTATATACAAGTAGTATGACCAATTTTCTTGCATTCGTTTATTGCAAATATGATAGCTGTGTATATTGTATTCAGATTGTTAGGATCTAAATTTATAAATGGAACAGGTCAAACACGTGTTTTTATATATTCAGTTTCTGCTTGTTGCAATGACATAAAGCCACTCCACGATTGGAAGAGGAAGCCCCAAAAATATGCCCCATATGCCATAAGGTATTGTAGAATAGAAAATTACGATAATTATGGGGTTGTGCAACTCCCTCAAAATCTCTTAATTTGATCTTTTGAAAACCAGAGTCTGCATGTTTTGATTTACTTTCATACAGCCAAAACCCCGCTCTTTAAGAACATCACAATATTTTTTTGGTCTAACAATGTTATCGCTAATATTAACTGCTTTATATGAGGGCACACATACTACTACCGCCCATAGGATGAAAAGTCCCGTGGACATCTACAGTTCGGGCATTAAAATCTGCGTTGTCGAAAACCCATTGGACGAAAGCTGTATCCGAAATAGAAATTGTATTAGATTCAGACATGTCAAATTTTAGCACTTCTGTGTACGTTTCGCAAAAGGCAAAATTTGAAGGCAGATTTAAGAGATATCTAGTACCAAATCGACGATGTAAATGACATGTCTTTCATTTTATCTTCTAACTCTTGCAAAGAGAACTGACAACAATCTTCAGAATTTTCTATAAAGTCACGTAATTTTTTAAAGGTACCTTTATCGATGGGGCGTCCAGCTCTTTATATGGTACCTTGCTTCTGCAGCCACAATATCACCTGTGATAACTATTCTTGCATAAACTTTGTGGGACCAGTCGTAATTTCTTGCATTACATTGAGCTTCAATGTTTTGTTTTATGCCTAAAGTTGCAACTTGCAACAATTCACACATTTTTATGTGGCTTAAAATGAAATTGATTTCCAGACTTAATTCTTGTTTGTTGCCCTCAGAAATTTCATTTATATTTTGCTTAGACTCGGCAGCTCGATGATTCACGAGTGTAATTCTTTCTACAATATACGTGTAACTGTAGCTGGTTAATATTTACAATATTTTGCCGTAATCCATCCTTGTATCTCTTACTACATTCTATGAGTTTTGTAACTCCTTTTCGAGATACATTTACTGTTTGCAATGAGCTTAGAGTTGCTTGACATATTAAACAAACAGCCATTGCTGTAATAAAAGAAATAAAATCTAAATTAAACCTGCTAAACCAATTTTAAAGCAACTATTTACCTATACGCTTTATAATATACAGACACGTTAACAAAAAATTTCTCAAATGCACTCTTGTAATCTTGTTAAACACTTACGAACGAATTCACAGCATCAAAAGCGATGGGAGGCTGTCGCGCTCTAGTCGCGTTGCACCCCCTCCGCGCCCTTACCTTATTTGGGGAATTTGTTTCAGGATGCTATTTCGCTGATATTAAACATATATAAAAAAATATCTCAATATTTCATTACAGACGATTTTTAAAAGTAAATTGCCAACACAAATGAATGATATATAACACCAAAAAGTATTTTATTGGTGATTTCCCCTAAAATACAAAATAGCTTAAGTATGAAGGGCTGAATCAACTTTAAAACTTTTCAAATAATAAAAACCAGTACAGGGTGAAACAAATTCGCTTCTCACTATTGGGATCTTGTAAACGGTAAGAGATACAGCAAAGTTTAAATTGGGGCAAAGTTGCGTAATTTAAAGGTCATTGATATGCCGTTGAGAAATTGAGAAAATTCCAACTACTTCCGGAGATATCCGTAATAAACCGAAAATCAGCTATTTAATTTTTATTTTTTCCTGACTTTATTTCAAGATATAATATAAAATGAATTTAACATTATTATTGCCACTTTTTCTCCTTTATAAGATGGCAGTATCAAATTTTAAATATGACGTTTCGTGTCCGGGCCCCCATCATCAACTTCAATTTTTTAAATACGGACCTGGATTTTTTATTTAACTTTTTAGAAGCCTTTGGCCTCCTTAAACCAACGATGTATTACACTTATCAATAAATCAACAAATCTAGATTTTTTCCATAAGAGATAATGCGTTAGACAGAGATGGGGCGATCTTTTTTTACATGATTTCACTTATGAGAATATTTGTTACCGCTATTAGACAAGTGTGATACATCGTTGGTTTTGTGGGACCAAAGGCTTCTAAAAAATGAAATAAAAAATCCGGGTCCGTATTTAAAAAAATTTAGTTGATGATGGGGGCCCGGACACGAAACGTCAGATTTAAAATTTGATACCGCCATCTTATAAAGGAGAAAAAGTGGCAATAATAATGTTAAATTTATTTTATATTATCTCTTGAAATAAAGTCAGGGAAAAATAAAAATTAGATAGCTGATTTTCGGTTTATTACGGATATCTCCGGAAGTAGTCGGAATTTTCTAAATTTCTCAACGGCATATCAATCACCCTTAAATTGCGCAACTTTGCCCCAGAAAACTCTTAAACTTTTTATTAGGCACACGCGCTACCTCCTCTTTGGAGGGTTTACCAAGAAAGAGGACGAGGCCAAGCCAAGATCGTCCACCTAGAACGCAAAGTTCAATGTTAAAGAGCCAGAAAAAATTCGACTCACAGGCCGGCTTTACATTGTCCTGCGGCCCACGTACAATATCCCAAACTGGTTGCCACCAAATTTAATAACATCTTCTATATGCAAAAAACCGTACTTAAGGTTGCATGGTATTATATATTACTGGCAGGACAAAGAAACCCGACGATAAAACCATTATTGACAATGATCAAACAAACAGAAACTACTTCGTTCCGGCCGGTGACCATTTTAAACTCCTGACATCGAAACTGCTAAACGCATGAATCCGCGATAATTCAGGCCTAAAGCCTGTGTCCTTGTTGGAACACTTGGGAAGCAACTCGAGCGGTGTTGCCAAAGTTAGGGCACACGCAACCACTAAAACATCTTGCCTGCGTATATTTAAAGCGAAAGATAGTCGTTTAACATCAAACTGATGGTAGCATATCAATCAATTATGTACTTTCTTGTTGGCTTGAACCGCAAACACCTCAAAATCGCACGAAGATCGCTAGAGAACATGTACATCGGGCAACACTCCAAGAGTATCCCTTTCATTTATTATATTCCTCGATAGGCAACCAACAATTATTGTCCCCCGTTTTTGTATAATGAATTATTGTCAAGTCAGCTGTTTCATCCGACGTTTGAAGGTTATATTAGAAATAAACATTGCCTGAATTTTAACTTTTCCTATTAAACATTGAAACAAATCCGGAAAAACAACCGACAAATTCCGAAACCAATGTTTCTGACAACCATGAGACTGTTTTTAATGTATATTATCACCGCGAAGGTGATTATTCGCAAAGGTAAGAGATTTAATTGAACGTTTTGAAATGCATTGCTATAATGCCTATAACTTTGAATGTTTTCTCGATACAGACGGCCAGAACACCATACGATTTATTGATTGACTATGTGCTAAGCTAGTGAAAAAGTTCATAAAGCCCGATCAATCCTATCAAACAGAGAAAATCAAGTTACGTGTACGACTATCGTACTTTCAATTTTTCCCTCTAACAGCTCGATAAAAGGCTCGGGTCATGCAGCATCTAAACGAGTAAGTAGTATTATAGTTAGCTTGACAGACTGACATAATAGATGTAGGATTAAAACTGACTTTATTTGACCTCTATCTGTTACATGTTTTCATGCTAAATTGACATGTAACAATAATAGTAAAGTTTTGTATTTTATTAAATATTTTTGAATAAATTTTAATTATGTATAAATTTATTCTCGAAATGGAATCAACGCCTCCGGACTTTAAAGTTCAAAAAAGCTCAGTAAACATCACAAGACTGCGAATCATCTGGTCACGTATCACTAAATAGCCCGGGGAAATCACCGGTAGACTAGCAAATTTACAAAGCATACTAGCCAGTGATACAATCAATTACCTAAAACCGCGGTTGCAGAAACGTTGAAGAAAGGTGTTGCAAAGTTAATCAGGAATGCATATTTTCAATGATTCGCATTCGACTAATGAATAAAAATTTATACAAATTTGCATCCATTGTACAGACTACTCAAAGGGTATTAAAAGATGAAAACTTGCACAACTTAGTGCGGCGCGCGGCGCCACGCTCGGGTAGTTTGTTTTCGGCGAATGCCCATTGCCGAGTACTAGGTCAAGAAATATGTCTCGATGCAGCCCTACTGGGGCATCCGAAACCCTCCAAATCAGTTAGAATAGGAGATAAAGAAAACAAGCCAATCATAGCGCCTCATCATTTGTCTGCTGGCGCTTCCACGAAAAATATATGGATATGATTATCGGCCTCTCAAATATCGGTAACGATAAAAAGAGATTTTGGGTGATTCTCTAGTGACCATTAAGTTAAACAAAAATTATATATTTGATTATTTTCGCGTATTTCCTGCGTAGTAAGGATGGGTACTTTAAATAATATAATGCCTTAGTACCTACTATTTAAATATTTAATGGGTTATCAAATAAAAAAAAATCACATAATATAGATATTAGAAAGTTCTGGAGGAACCCTGTAGCAACTAACAACAAAAATATGATTTCATAGTCATGAATTTGATAAAAACTACAAAAATTTAATCTATCAACTAATATTACTAAGATTGCAGGAAGATCTGTTAAGTTAATAATATACTAATAATTTAATTTATGAAATGAGTATAGAACTCCAGAACAAAAATGTACACGTTAATAGTAACTTTTACAAAGCATTATTATATAGTGAAATTTCCGGCTAACCTATTTCTCCTCGCACCATTCGTTTTCCTTGCGAACTTGATCCTCCTCAGAAGCGGTAAAATCATTTTTGATATTGAATGTCTTACGAATCTCCTCTGGAGCTTTGCCCTTAATCATGTTTGCAACAGTTTTGCAAGTTACATCTAACAGTCCCTTAATATCCAGGTAATTTGCAGCAAGTATCAATTCAAATAGAGTGCCTTGGTCGACCTTCAGAAAATCAGCGTCCCAAGAGGAAATGTCATCAGTTCGCTTTTCTACAACGGAAATATAAGTTGCACAATTACTCGTGAACAACGAAAAAATTAATAAAAGTCAATTTCTCTTTTTTCACTTAGAAATAAAATAGGTAAATTGCTAATGGTCTTATACGGCATATGACCTACCATAAGTGCATAAAAAGTACAGATAATTCTGAGAACAAAATCGTTAAAAGAGTTAAATTAAAATAAGCAGTAGACTATTTCAGCAGAATTTCATTCGTAAATTCGTTCGGCTCTACGTGACCACGAACGATGACGATCGCGCCACAGGCATAGTATTTTCAAAGGATGCCATGGGCGTACGAAGCAAATTTAGCGATTGATTAATATAGGCATTAAACGGAACTAATAAAAGTGTCTATAATCTTGAATTCAGTTAACGCATACAACAAAAACTGCAGTACGGATAATACTTTTGTTTTGCAATTACAGAAACGCTTATACCAGGAACAAGATAGCGCTTGGAGGTCACCAATTACATCATCTATCGGGCAGTCGACGTAATTACTGGTTCTGTTTGGTTTAATCTGACAATTGCATAAATTAAGTTTTTCCTGCTTGAAAAACAAAAGGGCATCGAATTACTTAATTTTATTTATATTATGACTCTCTGGCGACATGGTAGTGGTACAAGCTGATGTATCAATATAAGATTTTGGTACAGAATCAGATCCGCTATTATCTCTGATTTTCTTTTCAGTGGGCATTATTGTGGTCTTGGTGTATTGTAGCTTGCACTGGACTTCTTCGAGGCTAATTAATAACTTTTATAATCCGACTCCTCTTTTTGCAAGTTTTGATCCACCTGTGACTCGAAATGAATGGGTCATAATTTGTCCTTATTTGACATTTACTTCTGCTGTTTGTTTTATGTCCTCTCAGCTATCTCTTTTCTTCCAACAAGAGAGATTTTAAACCAGTCGTAATTTTTCCGAGTTTGAAATACAATCTGTAAGAACAAAGATCGGAATTGCTTTTATTCTCGACGAACAATTTTAATGAGGCACATTGTTTAGAGTTTAGACCCACTTCCGGTGGTTTTACTAAATACATTATTTCTTTTACACCTTGATATTTTTTACGCATTCCCAGGTTAGTTCACACAATACCACAAAAATATATTTCTTGCAGTTCTTCTGGTGTTTTAGCTTGCTGTCAAAATGAGCTATTATCAGAAAACTATAAAAGTGTGGTTTATAAAGCACAACCTAGTCTAGTGTATACATAAAAAATGTTAAAATTAAAAATAACAAAGCAAAAAACAGATACACACATTCATTATTTTCGAGAAAAAAAAAGCCAACAAAAACAGAAAAAAAAAATAATTAACTTAAACAGCAAAATACATTGAGAATAACTGAGCAGCAGACATGGATTATGAAAATAAACTAAGAACAATGAAATAAAACATGACCTGCCCATGAGAACTTTACAAAGTCGGCTTTTAAAAATTTTCACAGTAGGCGATTATCTAACATTAATTAGAAGATGGTTGTACAGGTTGTCCGGTTATAAATGTAACCCCCCTTTAACTTTTTTATTTGCCCTCGTATAAAAAAATGTTAAATACAAAAGTTGTAAGGATTGTCATGCAGTTTTCTGCGATGTTACTAGAAAAACAATTGAACATCGAAGTTCTACTGTACAGATTAAATTGATGTTTTTTTAATGGGACACCCTGTATATTCTTCTGTATATCGATAGAGCTCTTTAAGGCGAGTTCAGTAATATAAGGTTTGTTGAGTCTAGCTATAATAGTTACCACGTAAATTGCAAGAATGTCGGGTATCTGATTATTACTGAACCCCTCTTCTAAATTATTTATTTGGTGAGCTAGAAAAAAATTCTTCCTTCAGAAGCTTTTCTGATGTTCAATTGTTTTTCTAGTAACACCGCAGAAAAGTTTCTGAATGAACCTACTACTTTTGTATACAACATTTTTTTCTAGCTCACCAAACAAAGAATTTAGGAGAGGAGTTCAGTAATAATCAGATACCCGACATTCTCGCAATTTACGTGGTAACTATTATAGCTAGACCCAACAAACCTTATATTACTGAATTCGTCTTAAAGAGCTCTACCGATATCCGGAAGAATATACAGGGTGTCCCATTTAAAAAAGCATTAATTTAATTTGCACAGTAGAATTTCGATGTTCAATTGTTTTTCTAGTAACACCGCAGAAAACTATATGAAGATCCTTACAACTTTTGTACTTAAAATTTTTTTATACGAGGGTAAATAAAAAAGTTAAAGGGGGGTTACATTTATAACCGGACACCCTGTACATCTTGTAACCCTAACAATAGACTTTCTTTGATTACACTAGTTGCAAGAATGGGTAAAATAAATGCGAATTAAAATGTTATTGGGTTAGATATTGAGCGTTAGCAATTAAATACGTGTTCTTGCTGATATAAAGACCGACTGTTTCTAAAATACATAAACATATATAAGCGTAACAATACTAAGACGTACACAAAGTGTTCTGCATGAATCTCGTCAACAAGCTCGGTAAATATACCTTACAGCTCGTTTTTTAATAACAAGCAACATGCTGATCAGGTAACCGCGGACCGTACCTCAAGAGAAAAATCCCATAACGAAGACGAGATTCGACAAAAGCGTAATATTCCGCTTTTCAACGTCAGCATCAAGCTTATGTACAGCCACTTAGACCGCATAACAACCTGGCGACAGTTCGTCATCTATGACCAGTCCAAGGGAACTAGACTCATGCTGCAACACAAAAGGAACACTGCCAATAATTGTCACTCCCTCCACACTACACTTAAAACAAACTATATTGGTTTTATCTATATCCATATACTTATTGTGTCTAAATCGGATGCTACAGAGGTACCTTAAGTCTCCATGAGAACATAATGCAAGAAGACTGTTGTGTCATATGCAATCATAGTGAATTTTCCACTGATTGTGATGCTCACAAGGTAATTTATATTGAGGAGGAGGCTGCCAAAACAGTGCCCTACAATGCTCCACAATTCATATTCTGAAGCGTTGAGGTATTCAAACCAACAAAAACTCTGTCCTCATCCTGTCAAATAAGACTCGAACGAGGATGCCTCTCCTCGTTCGAGTGTGATCAAAGTGTCTAGCAAAGTAAACATTGCATCATTTGGGTAACCATAATTATTTTTAAATCTGAGCTGAGATTCACTAAAACTTTAAACTTTCTTATATTTTAGTCTTGTCGCCCTTTTACATTTTTAGCATCATCGATCGCCTTAAAAAAAAAGTACCTTTACACTGTATCCAAAGTATTTTTCTGGTCTTAATCATATGTTCCTTATCTCCTTCATTTTATTTGCACGCTATCGGGGTAATTCTTAATTTACGAGTGGTATTCACTAGAATACCAATATCTCAAAATAGGATTTATCAAGAAAAAATACGTTTATTATTACTTGGCAGTGTGGAAGTTCTTCTATAAAAGCTTTATGGTGTTCACCGTCTAGCTTTCAGCTGTTTGTGAAGACGCTTGTTGAAGTTGTTGAAGGCCGTTTTCTCCTAAATTCGGGCCAGTTTTATGGTGTTCACCGTCTAGCTTTCAGCTGTTTGTGAAGACGTTTGTTGAAGTTGTTGAAGGCCGTTTTCTCCTAAATTTCGGGCCTGGTAGAAATGGTACCTCTTGTAGGGTCAACTTCTGCAATCCAGTTTTGGTCCTCAAACTTGTTATAGAAAGAAAATCACTAAAGCTAAAAATTGGGCATTCGATTATTTTATTTCGAATTCTACCAATCCTCAACACAAGTTGCAAGTAAACAGTACATCAAATAGTGAGACTTCCAACTACTGAAAAATATAACTTATTTTTGACCCACATTACAGACGACATAATTTCCAATTTATAGGCAAGAGATCGCCGATATAAAGAATAGTGAGAGTAAGGATTGCTGTGACATTAATATCAGAACAACAAACATTCTCAAATATCTCCAATATAGTCCATTAACTAAGCTAATAAATTAAATCATTGTATCGAGGAGACTATCTTTCCTAGTGTCCTTAAAAATGCCAAAGCAGTACCAAGATGTAAAATGGCATCAACTGATAAAGTTGAACAACTATTATCGTCCTCTCTCATTCTGGCCCATTATGTCTAAATATTTGAGTCAATTTTAAAAATTTACATAACACTGCCTTGAAAGGTTTCGACCCTTTCTCCAAAGTCAATATGGGTTTCGAAATAAAAAAAAAATCCAATACATTTGGCAATCAACAAACTTATGGAAAGCCATTTTATTGTAGCTCCCACAACTGGAGAATATTTCAGATTTGAAGTAAAAAGTACCCAATTATTTGTCACCTTTAATCGTAATCGCTCCACAAAAGCGCCAATAAAATATAGAGTGTCTTAGCTCACCAAAAACCCAAAATCTAAAGTTTAGGCCGACGCCGACGTCCGGTAATACGAATCTTCCTTGTAAATGCCGCGTAGATTCTGGGAGTGAATCTGGATCCAAGACTTACTTGGGAGGAGCACATAATTCATCCATACAATAAGTTTGCAAAGGACAATTGCCTGATTAGGAGGCTTATTCATATTATATCAATGCCCAGACTGATGACAGATCATCGTGAGTACTTTCCTTTAGAAATATCATGTGCCTTTCTGAATTGGATGACCCTTGTAACAAAGATTTTGCCTGTATGAATCGAACTCGTACATACAAAATCTGTGTTACAAGGTAAATGGGGTTATTCTTACTACCTCTGTATGTATATTTACAATGTTTAACTTATGTAAAGGCTAGCCTAAAAAAGTTCTTCCATGTTCCACAAAAGAAAAGTGTTCATAGGTATTCAACTTGCAAACAGATTTCGTGAATTTCCCAGATTTGCTATGACCAGAAGAGATTCTGATTAATATTGTGTTAAACTTTACAATGTTCTTCTGTTAAATCGAAAAGAATTTTAAGAAAGGAATTTTCTTGAAAAACTTAATGCCATCTGGACATTCTACTCCCACAAGAACTATCCCAATGGTAGCATATCGCACGATTTAATTTATTTTGTATGCTATTTTTATAATTGTAGTAGATTAATCAATCAAATGTTTTTAATTTTTGAATTAAAGCATCTTAATGTGTCCTAATTTTTTAATTGCGTAATTGTTTTTATACTACTTTGACTTGTATTAATACTTCCATGTCTTTCATACCAATAAATCTCATGTATCTATCTAGTTGCAAATTTACCAAATGATATTACATGTGTCATGTTCTGCAATTTTAATATCTTCCTTCTACCTTATTCCAACCTTCACTTGGTAAACACAGATGTTGCACTACCTCATAGAATGGTTGCTTACTTTCCTTTCATTACTGTCCAGGCCAGAATATCCAAAGTGGACGAAAAATGTAACTAGTAAAGTTAGCTCATTTCCATGTTTCGTTTATTCCCACCTGAATACTTTTAAGCAACTTTTAATATGATTATTATTATCCTGTTTTTTTTTAACTTTACAGTAATGCTTTAATGGGCAAAAGCCAGGATTTGTCAAATTTTTTACAAGACTTTTTGAAGATAAACATATTTTTGTCCACCTTGTATTCCGTTGTCTTAGGAAATTATATTCTAATCTGTTGGTTCTTGTCTGGCCGCATTTTCTAAAAACATGTTATGGGCGTTTGAACCATGCAGCACTTCATAAAGTAAGGAATAGTTTATTTTGCAGGCCCTAATAAAATAAAATGTTATCTTGGATATCATATTAATCTATGAATTGGATTTCTTCACCTTCTTGCTAATTTGTAAATGTTACCAGGTAAAAATATATCAGATCACCATATAGGCCAGTGTAAGTGCTAAATAAATTACTGTTAATTGCTACAGGAACAGAATCGACCGTGTACATAACGATATAGGTCAATAGGCCATGTAAATATCGATCTATTATTGATATAGCCAAAAAATCATGTCAATCCCTACCAGAAACTATCCTATGTATGGTTATACCTCATTCAAGTGTTTTTTTATGGCAGTGGCACACACACTAAAGGGAGATCCTATGGCGCTCGACGAGCGGTGTGTGTGCGAAGATGTTGATTGACACGGTTCTTGAATAGTTGTAGGTTGTAATTAGTGGGAAACAGATGTCCTGGAAGTGAGTTCCACAGTGATGCAGTGCGCCAGACAAAGGAGTTCTTGTAAAGATATGTTCTAGGTGTTTCTAGTTGTACGACGAACTGGTGCGCTCCTGCCGTCTGTCGTGACTGTCTGACAGGAGTTGCCAGGGGCGGGATGATGCGGGCCAAATTCTGGGAACAGCTGCCGTGAAAGTATCTGTAAAACAGAGACATCTCGGCCACATGTCTGCGGTGTTCCAGACTATCCAGATTCCGGGTCAACTCCGGGTCGCCGACGAGACGCACAGCTCTCTTTTGAACGGAATCCAGCAGCTTTAGGGTGTGCTTTGGTGCGGCACCCCAGATATGTGAACAATATTCTAAGCACGGTCTTATTTGCGCTTTGTACAGCAAGAGCAACTGCTGCGGTGTATAGAGTTTTTTGTTGCGAAATAGCGCACCAAGCTTCTGGGAGGCTGATTTTGCGATGTTAGCAACATGGTCATGCCATGACATATTGCTGTTGACCGAGACACCCAGCAGTCCGATTGACGAGGATGAAGGAATGGTCGATCCTGCCATAATGATGTCAGGGCCCGCTGTATTGGCCCTCTTGGTAAACGTTGCTGCTTGGGTCTTTGCTGCATTGAACTGGACCAAATTTCGGTCGCCCCAAGTTTGAACTTTCTCCAGGTCTTGATTAATAGCCGTAATCTGCTCCTGTCTGCGGTGGTGAGTTCTCAGTCGCTGGTAAGGGTTTTTCTGATCTAAAGTGGGAGACAAGGGTACTGTCATCTGCAAAACTGTAAACAGGATTATTCGTTTCGATCAGCAGGTCATTAATATAGATGAGGAACAGAGTTGGTGAAAGTATTGCGCCCTGAGGCACGCCCGCGTTGATGGTGAATGTGTACGAGATGTGTCCATCGACTGCAACGTGTAGGGATCGGTTCTTAAGGAAACTGGCCAGCCAACTGCAGAGAGAGGCTGGCAGTCCGAAGGACGGCAGTTTGTTGAGCAGTCCGTCATGCCAAACTCTGTCGAATGCCTTTGAAATATCCAACGCAATCGCTCGAGACTCTCCGTAGTTTTCAATTGCCCTACTCCATATATGAGTGACATAGGCCAATATATCTCCTGTCGATCTCTCTTTGCGAAAGCCGTATTGATTATCGCTGATTATTCTGTTGTTCTCGAGGTACTTGAGTAGTTGCTGGTTGACTACACGTTCCATGACTTTGGAGATTATTGGAAGCAAGGGAATTGGGCGATAGTTTGAGGGCGTGGTTTTCTTGCCTTTTTTTGGAACAGGTTGCACTCGAGCGACTTTCCAAGAGGATGGGTAAATCCCTTTTCCGTAAGAAAGAGAAAAAAGCCTGGAAAAAAGGGTGTTAGTTCGTTGGCGCAGTTCTTTAGCACGATGGCAGGTATTCCGTCAGGTCCTGATGCCTTTTGCGTATCTAGTTCTTTAAGGATTTTGCGAATATCATGGTGATGAAACTTGACTTCTGCCATGGTAGTGTTGATGTTCGATATGGTGGGGAGAGTCTTGCCTTGGGGGACGTCTAAGGTAGAGTGCGATGAAAACATTTTAGCGAGCATGTTTGCTTTTTCCTTGGCTGTAGTCGCCGTGATGCCACGTTCGTCTGTCAAAGGTGGGAGAGACGTTTTTGTAAAGTTATTACTTACTGCCTTTGCTACCGACCAGAAATTCCTGGAACCACTGGGACATTGCAAAAGTTTATTCCTGATCCTTTGATTGTGTTTGTCCTTAGTTTCGTCGATCACACGTTTGCATTCGTTTCTCGCTTCGCCAAAATAATTGCGATTTTCAGCGGTCCGATTTTGCTGCCAGTACTTGTAGACTTGCTGTTTCCTACCTACAGCTCTTTCGCATCTTCTGTCGAACCAGGGCTTTCCTTTCGATGGTAACTTGATGGAATTTGGGATGTATGCTTCCATTCCTGAGGAGATTACTTGCGTGATCTCTTCGCAGCAGACTGACGGGTCGTCAGTGCCAAAGCAGACGTCGAGCCAAGGAAAATCTAGGTAGAACTCCCTTAGATCCAGTTTGCAGAATTGTAATGCCAGATTTTGCGAGGCGATGGTGGGTCCTTCTGTATGAGTGGCAATTCACACACCGTTGTAATAAGTTTGTGGTCGGAAGTACCTAATGGCGGACCAACTGTAATTTTGTACTGGTCAGGATTGGTGGCTAGAAAAAGATCCAGGAGGGCGGCGAATTCGCCCCTCTCTGAGATTCGAGTTGGTTCGTCTACAAGTTGAGTAAGCCCGCAGCTGATGGCAAATGCTTCAGCTTCTCTACCTTCGTTGTCGGTCTTGTTGTGATGTTTGAGCCAGTTTGTGTTGTGGGCATTGAAGTCTCCCAGAACGACTATTTCTGAACTGGGGTGATCGACCTGTATTGAGTCAAAAGTGGTAGCTAGTGTTGAGAAAAAGCTTTGGTAGGCTAGGCTCTATCGCTCGGAGGGCGATAGAGACAACATATAAACTTGGTTAATCCTTCGGCGGTGAACTTGAGTCACATGACGTCAAGGTTGTTCGGTTCGAGTGTTTCCTCGCGGTGACATGAAAGGTCGCTTCGTACAAAAAGGCATATTCCGAACTTATGTCTAAATCGGGTATGTAAGTCGTAACCAGGATAGGGGTAGTTCACTGTTGTTGTTGTAGAACATACTTGTGTTTCTGTAAGGGCTAGAATGTGTGGTCTATTTGCTTGTTTGTAGATGTTGGTGTACCGAATTTATGTTTGTATTTAGGCCTCTTATGTTGCAGAAATCTATTCTAAATTGGTTCGGTATCTTTGCTGTCTGTGAAATGCGGAATGAAGGGCTCCCAGGGCCACCCAGCGCCCGGAGATCCGAATGGCCGGGGAGTTTACTTCCGGAATATTTTGATCCTGGAAGCACCATCATGTCCATATATTCCTACTGTGGAAGCCGGGAACACCAGCGCGGAAGCGGAACGTGATCTGGGAAAACCACTTAGCGCCTCCCAGTTCTGGTGGGGTGGTCTTTCACCGGACGATGCGAGTAGGCGTATGCATCTACCACCTGGGGCCGCTTCCACTGGAAGCATCGGCCTCAGACTCATTGCTCTGGTGGTCCCTAGTCTGACAGGGGTAAAAATGGGGTTTGTTGGATCACTCCCCAGTGATCAGCTCCAGACTTTGTACTCTAGTGTTTTCCAGCCTGGAGGAGGACGATGGGATTTGATGGGCCACATCCCGTGGCAACTTGGAATGGCGGGGGCGTCACTCCCCGTAATCAAACTGCTCTCACCAGT
>MU190729.1:0-17243 GCA_016904865.1 Pissodes strobi | reverse complement strand
ACAGCAATAGACTGCTATATTCAGTAATATGTTTTCAATAACTTAATCGTCATTAGGAATAGTGTGGTGAAACTATGAAGAAACTATAACTAGAATTCGATGAAAACTGATGAATTTTATGAAAAGCTGGCTCAAGTAAAAGCGTTTATTTCTCTCGGCATATACAACAATACATGCAATACTCTGAATTTCATCCACTTTTCGGAAGCTATAATTGTCTTCCCCAATTATTCAAAAAATAAATGAGCAATTTATGAATGATCAATCGAGTATGTAATGGATAGGATGCTACTAACAGATTATACAATCGAGCAATTGGTAAATTATCCCAAGGATTAATTCATTAAACAATCGATAATGTATCAATTATATCTCTTCACAATTGCGCTGTTTGTTATGAATCGCATCATTTCCACTGGATTTTTAAATTAATTTTCTCTCATCCCTATTTTTTTTGCAAAATATTACTCAAAGTATCCATAACACCAGATTTTTATTTTATCTCCAAAACTGAGTAAAGCGTCTTACTTTCTGCCCCTTTGGTAATAAACATTCCGTAGTTTTAAATAATATCATATTTTCGGTTTAACATTTCGAACTAAAGTTTAAATTTAACAACAGCAAACTTGAGTGCCACGTTGATGGTGTCACGTTCAAAATATCTAGTTTGTTGATATCTGTATTTCTTTATCTTGTAATCTTTTTTAAGGTTTGCAATAATTTTACGCGCACCCCGAGCCAAAACTCTTCAAAACCCGGTGCGCTCCAAAATAGGCTTTGGAACACTGGAACATATACAAGTTTCCCATCCTGAAACGTGGGCCCATAAACCTGAAGAGCTGCATTGTCGGTCAGCGATACTAACAGGGTTAAAGATCCACGGGTCCGGAGCATTCGAATACCCTAGAAAATAAGGAGGCCGATGACCTGACACAACACGAATCCACAACGCGTAAGATGTATCCTAAGCCTTTAAATGGAAATCTTATTCAATACGGGAGGTCGTCGCAATAAAGAACAGGAGGGATGAGGGGCCAAATAATTATGACCCCAGAAATTAAGCTAAGGTACTTAAGAGATTTCTATCACTGTCATAAAGATGCTGGAATTAAGTATTAAGGTCATTAGCACAAAAAATACATATTTCAAAAAATAGTTAAAGCTATTGTTAAAAAAATGTACCACTCACTACAACTTTTAATTTCAGTATTTATATTTTTTTACTATTATTAGTATTGTAATTTTCATCAAGTAAGAATAGCAAGAATATTGCGAGGGGTGATTCCTCAGTGAAGCAGCTCAAAATTTGTAAATGATTGCTTATACTTGTTTGTGCAATACCTTCTTTTCTGTCAAAATTTCTAAATTGCTCTAATATCTCAATATCCAGTATTGCCCATAATTTCCAACTCTCGCCAAATATTTAGAAATTATTTATATTTAATATAAATAGTAACAGTCTATCAAAAGACTACTGATCAAGGTATAGGCTAAAACTAAACAATGGTGAAATAATATAGTGCTAATTGTAAAACATACAAGCTACTTAAGCTAGACAAAAATATATCAGTTTATTTCTTGAAGAAATCTTGCAAGATTTCTAACATTTCTATTCATAAGACGTACATACAACCTAATATGCACTTGATGTAAGAATTCCTTTTATGTGTCAGGCTGTAAAGATTTTCTTTTTACATCTGACACCTCCAAATAGACAATCACGCTCAGAAATATGTGTCAAAAACTAAAATTGTTCTAAATCTAGTCATTGGACATACACGCTCCTTTTATGAATTGAACTGTACCTAGTTGTCTAATGGAGGATGCAGCGTATCATTCTGGTAACTAATAATTACTTCTGATGCAGAGTGGTCTTATCAAATGTATTTTTTTCGACAGGTTCGTTAAGCATAAAAACCATCGCCATCTTCATTGCATAAACTTGTTGTTTCTGTGATTACTTACTCTATTTCTGATTAACCCATATTCCACAAGTGGTATGAACATACTCGCAATATGTAATGTTAAACGTATCAAGTGCTTGATACTGATAACTGCAGTATTTTTTATTGTTGCTGTAAGTTGAAGAAAATCCACTTGGTTATCATCATGGCTGCAGAATGTTGAAAAAAAATTATTAATTATCTAACGTGTCATAATAAACCTAGTTGATATTTTTAGGTGTACAACCTAGAATCTGTTCTCTCGACAGCCAGGGAGTATTGACTGAGACTTGTCAGTCCCTCAATCAACTGTCTAAAAATGCTGCCGGGATAGAGGACAACTTTGTTATCGGATCAAAAAACGTGCAAAGGTCTAAAGAAATCCCTGAATGGGAGAATGGGCCGCAAGCAACCTCCTTAAGAGATACAAGGCAACGCCACACTACACTAAGAAGCTTTTAGAGCTCAGGAAAAATGAACTTAGGCTAGTAACAAGCCTTCTCTCAACCACAAAAAGGATAAGAAATATTTCCTCTAAAGTATATATCCTGACCCACAAAAGATTTCATGCAACCAAGCAAACATTGGCATTGGGTTGAAGATTTCTTGTATGAACGAAAGAACATAGCACTGCATAACAGAAATCTTGCAAGATTTCTTACAGAAATAATACTTAGTTATAATATAAGTGTTTTGAAGATACATATTGTAACAAGAGATGGTTTAAATTGTCAAACAACATTTTAGATGAGTTTAACCGTAATATTGATTAACAACAATATTACACGAATGTTTATCTACTTTCACGAAATATTAAACAAAAAAAAAGATGACAATACAAATCGCTGGTGTTTTCCTTTAAACAAAAAAAATATATACCAGATGAATATGTATTCCTTTAATAACTCTCATTACAGCACTAGTGCTCGAATAGATGGCCTTTAAAACTATTTTTCTTATTATAATCATAAATTTACTCATGCCAATATTACATAGTAATTTACACAACTCGGTGAACAATTAAAATGGCAATAATAAAAAAAATCTTATATTATATTGCGATACCAATATTACGAAATGAAATTAGATAAAATGATATTTTTGTCTGGTCTAGTTTGTTTTCTTTTGCAATACTTAGCACTATACTATCTCATCACTGTTTAGTTCTAGCAGAACCTCAGTCAATGGTCTTTTGATAGACATTTACTATACTTATACTGATTATAATTAAATATATTTATAAACTATATATATTTGGCGAGAGTTGGAAATGAAAGAGAATATTGGACATTAGGATATGTCAACAACTGTTCTATAAATAAGCCACTTCACTGAGCAACACCTCTCACAATGTTCTTAAGAAAAACATTACTTTATAAGTATTTACCTACTATTTATTCACACAATCGTTATAAAATACTGTCAAGATGTATTTTTTTCTTAAGTCTGATGTTGGAGCTTTTTTATAGCTTCAATAAAAAGGAATTTCATAATTTCGTATATTACCAGACTTTTTAGTGAGATTTATTTCCTAAAATCCAGACAAACGGTCTCTAGGATTAGTAAACATGAGAAAGTTAGTATTCCTAGCCAAATTAAAAAAGTCTGCAGTCTACAGTGCAGCATTTACTTTATATATTGAATTTTTTAAAGCCATACAATTTGAGCTACTCGTTACAAAACTTTAAAATAACGTCATATCTTAAATGACTTTTCCAAGCAATATTATATTTGTATTCATTAACACAGCTATCCACAATAATATTCCATTCAAACTGAAAGCTAGACACATTCGTTTTATTAACTCTCCGCACGTTAGCATTAAACTATTCTTTAGTCGTCTTTAGGTCATATGAAAAAATGTACACTGAATTGAGACAAGCGCGTCTAGGGGACCCGCAAACTTTTCGATGCAAAGGCTGCGGGCATGCGTAGTGGACGAATGTATCATAATTACCCATATCTCTACGATCCAGTGAATTCGTTTCAACAGGCCGGGTGGAGTAGTGGTCAGACGCTGTGCTTGTGATGCAGCGGCCCGAGTTCGATTTCCATCAGTGGCAAGACATGTTTTTTTTTAAGGTTATGTTTGTTTTTCTTAATTTTGGGGTAGTTTTCGTTGGTTGCGCCCCCGTAGCGAACGAAGTGAGCCACAGTATTGTAGATTCTGCTAGATGCTAGCGCTTTTAAGGGTGCTTGACTATCTGATAGGATATAGATCTTTGCCCCTCTTAGGTCTTTTTTGGCACATTCAAAGATGGCTATATTGATAGCATTTAGTTCTGCTTGAAACATTGTGGGAGTGTTTCCTAAAGGTGCAGAGATTCGACACCTAGGTCCGTAAACTCCGGATCCCACTCATTCTTTCATCTTTGATCCATCTGTTATACCAGACAAGTGATAGTTGTTTTAGTCTTTCCCCTGTAGTATTGCGGTCTTCAATTACCACTTCAAAGGAGCATTCAAAATGGAGTTTTGTTTCCATTGTATCGGTTGGTTTGGTCATCGCCTCTATCTTTATCTGGATGTACTTCAGAATTTTAAGGTGACTTCAGTTTTTGTGACTGAGTGACTCTATACGCACTGGTCCAGGCCTCCTTTTCTATGCGTATGTGCAGTGGGGGGAGGTCAAGAGGGGTTTGCAGAGCTGCTGTGGGGCATAATGGGAAATTCTTATTAAAAATGTCTAAAATAAGATCACTAAAGAGGTCTAGAGGAACAAGAGAACGGTATGGCGTTGTCCAGTCAGTATTCTTAGCTGTATTTCGAAACCAATCAAAATTCGACTTACTATGTAATCTGCCAACTTTAGCTTTTCTTGGTGGCTTTGTTTTGGGAAAATTGATTCTGGCCCAAATTGCCGCATGATCAGATAACCCTGAGGGAATTACATGAATATCACAAACCCGATCTGCGATAAAATTTAAACAAAAATAATCTATTAATGTTTGTGAGAGATTTAATCCTTGTCGGCTGTGCACCAAGCATATTTACATTAAGATAGTCTAGGACATTTTTAAGGCAGTGCGTTCCATGTGAATCAGTCAAATAATCAACATTAAAATCACCACAAATAATTAACTTACTACTAACCGGTAACAATGACAAAAGCAATTCAATAGAATCCAGGAATTCCCCAATATTATTACTAGGTGGACGACAAATACATATAATATAAAGATTAATTCAAAAATATTCTCGGCTGTCATCCAAGGCAGTATGGAACTGCCAGGAACTACTCACCAAACTAGGTAGAGAAAATAAACTTACACTGATCTGGATACCTGATAATAAATGATATGAAGGCAACGAAAGAGCTGATGCTCTTGCGAAGCAAGCGACCGCAACGGCCTTCATAGGACCAGAACCAGTGCTGAGAATAGCTTATAACACAGCTAAAGAAGCCCTCTCCAGATGAACACAACAGCAGTTTGTAGACAAATGGCGATTTACCGTCAGGAGTGAGAACTAAACAACTTCTTCAACTTGGTCGACAACTGGTGCAGGCTGTAGTTGGCATGTACACTGGCCATTGTCGACTAAGAAGCCACATGAACAAGATAGGGCTTTCCGAAGAAACGTGATGCCAAGAACTATCAGAGCCAACTTTAGATAATCTTACTTCCAGCACTTTCACTATTCATTGTTTTTAAAATTGACTGTATTAAAAATCAACTGTGAATTCCACAAAAATCCGCGTTCAAAATCAAAAATAAAGGAGCTGCAAAATAACACTACTACTAGCTAGCTATCCCTATACCTAGCAGCTGGACAAAAATCAAAGTGGTGTACATCCTGAAGATGGGACGTAGGGAATCAACACCTAACTCATGGAGATCAATAAGTCTGACCTCCTTTCTGTTGAAATGCATGGAAAAGATACTGGACGTGCACATTAGAACGGGTGCACTAAATGTCCACCAATATGCGTATCAGACCGGCAAATCTACAGAACTATCACCTAAAGAACCTTGCCGGAAACATAACACAAGCGTTAGACAATAGGAGTATCGCGGTGTGTGTGTTCTTAGACATTGAAGGAGCATTCAATAATGCAGTACCAAACTCTTTATATACAACATTAGCTGAAAGAGGGATTGAACCACAGATAAGGAACTGGATGTATGTTAAATTGCAGAGTAGTAACAACAACCCTACAGGGGGAGGGCTACAAATTCAGGGCTGTTAGGGGATGTCCGCAAGGTGGAGTTTTGTCGCCCCTTCTGTGGTCTCTCCTGATGGATGGTCTGCTAGGGGTCCTCTTGCTCTGGGATGTGAAGGTGCAGGCATAGGAGGATGATATTTTTTGGCAACATGACACCAGCAAAGAAACCGCGAAAAAGCGTGTCTGATGAAAAATTAGCTTATTTTTGCTGTAAAACTAAAGCAATTAAATCAAGTCTGTGTGGGGTGCGGCAAGTGCTACCACGATTCATGTGCAAGCCGCGACTGTGCAGATAGTGTAACTTCTGTGGATAACACAAGAGTACTGTGTGACGATTGTATGGGCGTTCACATAACCTTAAATATCGACCCAGAAAGGTCTGATGTACAAAACGATTTTCTTCTTCGAATAATTCACAGGTCGACAAGACTTTAGTAACACAAGGCAGATCTTTATTTTTAAAATGGAAATACCCTTCTAATAATAGGAAAAATATTCCTAAAGCCCTAACACGTACCACTTTTAATAGCTCAATAAGACCCTTTTCCATTTGCAGGGAGTCGAGCGGGAAGACAATGTAATGAGGGGACGGTTACAAATGATGCATTTTATAACAGGAAAAGTACCTGAACTGTGTTGGTTACAATAGTAGACATAAAATTAAGATTAAAAATCAGTCTTCTGTTGAGTTTCGAAGTGAGAGGTTCTCTGAGTGTAGATAAGAAAGTGTTTTAAGGACGGAAATGTCGAGACAAACGCGCCGCAGTTGCAAAATCTCTCCTGACAAATTTTGTTACATTTGTGGAGAATTTATGGTGAAATCACAAGCCAGTCCATTTTCTGAAAGTGTTAAAAAAGCCTACTTGCTATATTTTGGTGTTTTAATTGGAGATCAAGACAAGCAGTGGGCACCCCATGTTAGTTGTAGCGTATCATTGGTGCAGTGGATGAATGGGAAGAGAAAAAGCATGCCTTTTGCAGTCCCTATGGTATGGCGAGAACCCACTAATAATTTAGACGATTGCTATTTTTGCCTGACAAAGACTGAAGGTTATTCCAAAAAGGGAAAGCACAAGATCGACTATTCAAATTTGCGGTCTGCAATGCGACCTATTCCTCATAATGCAGATGTACCAGTGCCGATCGCACCTTTAGATCCGCAAAATGTTGTTTTGGAAAATACTAGAGACAACGCATCATCAGCCAGCTCCGAAGAACATTGCACCGACCCTACTTTTACTGCAGGTCCCAGTCCCGGCGAGCCAGATTTAATTGTTTAAAGTGAGTTAAATGATTTAGTACGTGATTTGGGGTTATCAAAGCAACAGTCAGAACTCTTGGTTCCCGTCTTCAGGAATGGACTTATTAGCCAACAAAACGAAAATTACGAATTTCAGAAAAAGAAATGCTCCGTTTTCTGCATTCTACAGTATGGAAAATTCGTTGTGTTCGTGTACTGATATTCATTTATTTATTAATTTGTATTTATATATATTGATGGTTTAATGCAGGAATTTATATAATATTGATGGTTTAAGCAGGAACTTGATATTGAGCATTCCCCTTCTGAGTGGCGTTTATTTATAGATTCGTCTAAATACAGTTTAAAAGCTGTGTTATTGCATAATGGAAATTTAAAACCCTCTATACCAGTTACCCATTCAGTGACGATGAAAGAAAGTTATGAAAATATGCGCACTGTTTTGTATAAAATAAACTACAACACGTATAAATGGCAGATATGTGGAGACTTAAAAGTTATAGGAATTTTACTGGGACTTCAGGGAGGATTTGCAAAATATTGCTGTTTTCTTTGTCTATGGGACAGTCGTGCAGTAAATCAGCATTATATATCAATAATTTGACCAGAAAGAAGTGAATTTCAACCGAGATCTCACAATGTTAAGTTTAGACCTCTTGTAGACCCCAAAAATGTCCTTCTGCCGCCTCTTCACATTAAACTTGGGCTGATGAAGAACTTTGTGTAGGCTATGAATAAAGATGCTGATGGATTCAAATATTTAATAGAAGTCTTTCCCAAGTTAAGTGATGCCAAATTAACGGAAGACATTTTTATTGGACCACAAATCAGAAAATTGCTGGATGACGTTAATTTTACAGAGAAGCTTAACAGGCAGGAACTCAGAGCTTGGAACTCATTTGTTGGTGTTGTAACGAGGATTTTGGGCAACAATATGGATGCAAACTACCAACAGTTAGTTAATGAACTTTTAGATGCCTACAAATCGCTTGGTGCCTGAATGTCATTAAAAATTCATTTCCTCCATTCACATCTGTCATTTTTCCCTGAAAATTTGGGAGCTGTCAATGACGAGCAGGGTGAAAGATTCCACCAAGATATTAGGACAATGGAAATTCGCTGTCAAGGACGATGGGATCCAGCCATGATGGGTGATTACTGCTGGTTTTTGAAGAGAGAAGATATGACATGACCCCTCATAAAAAGGAAAAAATAAAATTTAATTAGTACTTTAAGTCAATATTTTTAATCTTCGTGTTTTTCTTAAATGTAAAGTACGTTTAGTAGGTGTAAAACTAAATAAAGTCGATATATACGGTTAAAAAAATCTTAAATAATTTTTTCTATACACAATTGTAACATTAAATGTGGTTCTATAAATGTAACGAGAAAACCTTACCTGTTACAACTTTTTTTCTCTCATTTTTGTATTTGGATACGTCCATTCTACCATAATATGCTACTCAGGTTTATGTTACATCCAAAAAAAAATTTTTTTGTCCACAATTTTCAAGAAACTGATGGAGAAGATAGGATCCTTGCACGAAATGTCGTCCTTCTAGAAGAAAAACTATTGGAGGTAAATAAAGTGGGAACACCTTTGAGGCGGGCATTCAAGGCAATCTGACAACATTGGATATCGCCGATTTAGCTGACGCCATGCCCGGCGGCCAAAACAATCAGCTGGGTTCCGTCATTTCCGTCAATAATGTCGAATCATAGGTCGGATGAGAAGGTTTTTATCGTCGAAAACATAAAAATTAAAAATCCAAACGTCGAAAGTAGGTCAGCAGTGTCAACGTCAAAATCAGACGCTGACAATGACAATGTTGACTGTGAATTTCTAACCCAAACAAAAACAAACCAGGTGCCCACGGAAGAAAATTCTAAAAACTGTCTCCAAAAAACTCAACCAATTGTGGACCCTTCTGAACTAATGGCTGACCTAGACAAGGAGGATCAAGCTTGGGAGGTAGCGAAGAGGAAAAAGAAAATGGGTAGTAATAGACGCTCAAACTTGGAAACGCGTCCTGCACCAGTATTAGGTGCAAACGTGCAAATTCTGCTTTTAGCTTAAGTGTGGCTAAAAAAAAGGGGTATGTCTTCATATCTGGGCTGGGAATAAATGTAGAATCTCAACAACTAGAAGAGTATATCCAAATAAATGAAAATATTCATTGTAAGTCTATGAAAAGGAAAACTAAAAAACAACAAAAATTTCAAAGCTTTTTTAAAATTGAGGTGGAACTAGAAGACAAAAAAAAATTACTCCACAGCTATGGGGCAAGGGCATAGTCGTGAACCATTTTCTACACCTCAGACAAGATCCGCGAAGGAAAGATCTAATCCAGAAAGAGCAGACGCCAAAATAAACATCCTTATGCAAAACATACAGTGTATAAGGAACAAAACACTAAAGTTGCAGCTAGCTCTAGATAATATAAAAAAATATATATGAAATTATATGCTTAAATGAGCACTGGCTTAAGCCTGGAGAGGGACTTCATAAGAATACACGGATACCAAATGGTAACTTGCTACACAAGAATACATAGTCAACATGGAGGTGTATGCATTCTATTACAGGATGGTAAAGAAGAACATCACAATGAGCTGCCAAATTTACAAGACTACAGCATTGAAGGTCGAATTGAAGTATGTGGAGTTGTCAACAAAGGTGAAAAAATGTTAGTCATATGTCATGTCTTGGTGATCTTAATATATTTTTTGTCATACGCTCCCAAAAATAGCTATTTTACGGACTAATTTGAGTCCGTAAAATGCTTCTTTTTAGGCCTAGTCCCTAAAAGTCGTCATGGCAACTTTTACGCACTATTCCAAAATTCCTGAATATGTCTAAATGTCAAATTTCGAATGACATGACAAAATTGTCAAATAGTTGCTACGATATCAAATATTCTAAGCTAACTTTGTCGTACATTATGATTTCAAAAATTATGGTAAATTTGCAAATTTAGGCGCTCTGAAGAATTGCAAAAAGCCTATAAATAAAAATTAAATTTTGGGAGCGTATGACAAAAAATAGTGTTTGTCACACGTACCTAAATGAAGTTTTTCAGGACTCATCTGCTATTCCGGACCCGGCTAACGCCTCGTCCGGAAACAGCAATGATTCGTCCTGAAAAACTCCATTTTAGGTACTTGTAACAAAAATAACTATTTTAATGTTTATGAGGAATTGTGTCAAGATGTTTCTACATTGTTTAATGATTTTAAAATCGTCATCACAGGTGATTTTAACGTAAATCTGTCCACAGAAAAAAATCTAGATGAGAGTGAGACTGAAAAGCAAAGGCTTTTAGATTTTTTGCATTCCTATAATCTTATCCAGACAATATATGGTATAGCCAGACCAAATCAAAACAAAAAATCATGTATCGATCATTTTTTTATAAACTATTCAGATTTTTATGATGCTGGAATTCTATAAACAACTATCTCTGATCATGCAATAGGAATAACTATTGATACCAATCAAGACAGTAAAAAGAAAAAAACACTTGGAAAACAGGGAGGATATTCTCGAGCTCCAGGCTGCGGGCCCTGTATTCTGAGATGTGCCGCTGTTTGTGGGATGATGTGCTGAACGACATGCCATTTAATACATTTTCAGGTACCTTCGACATGAAACTAAATCAAATATTTCCAATTAAAAGAATTAATGTAAGAAAAGGGAAAAATAGGACCTGGATAACTCAAGGTATCAAAATTTCTTCAAAAAAAGCGCTGCTTATTTCAGCAAATGAATGCGGGGCAGACAAGCAGGGACTGCTATAAAAAATATTGCAACATCTTAAAAACAAAGGAATAAAAAGTGCTAAAAAAATAACAAACATTAAGTTTATTAATGACTCACAGAATAAAACAAAAGCTACCTGGACTTTGATTACAAATTCTAATAACAAAAAGTCGAATAAAAAGTCATTAATTGATTGCTCAAATACTGCCAATCAGAAAGATTTTCTGGACAGTGTAAACGAGTTTTTTCTGAATGTCTGCCCTGATCTCAACCAGGTTATGAGGGCATACCTGTTTCAGTTCTAAAGCAGTCTTCCAGTCAGTTGGCTATACCGTTGGCACATGTCAAATTTATCCATTCAAAAGGGCATTTATCCATCACTCTTGAAAGTCGCGTCGGTAAGGCCGATATTCAAAGATGATCCCACTGAATTTAAAAACTATCGACCAATATCACTGCTCTCAAATATAAATAGTCTTTGAGAAGATTATATAAAAAAGGCTTGAGAATTTTCTTGACAAACATAAAATATTGACAGAAAAACAAAATGGTTTTAGAAACGGCAAATCCACAGTTAGAGCCATATATCAAGCTCTGCAAAAAAAATAAAATCAATGAATGATCGGAAAGCTACCATGGTAGTCTTTTTAGACTTATCAAAGGCTTTTGACAGTGTGGATAATTGCATATTGTCCAGAAAACTGGAGGCCTATGGAATGAGGGGAGTTGCCCTTGAGCTTTTGAAATCATACATGTCCAAACGTAGACAGTGTGTGGTTGACAGTGCTTGCGATGGGAGGCAATGGAAGTCAGGCTGCAAAGAAATTAAAAAGGGTGTGCCTCAGGGCTTAGTATTGGGTTAGTTTTCAGACGCATTTGTGGCAAAACATGGGGCATACATCCCAAACAAATGCACTGGCTATATATTGCGGTCATAAGACCAATGACAATATATGTTGCAGTAGCTTGATACTCTAAGAGCTTACAGAGCTCCGCGAGAATCAAATTATCCACCTTACAACGACAAGCGTGTCTGGCAATTAGTGGCGCCTTCGGCACTATATCCACGGCAGCGCTCGAGTGTGTTCTAGATCTGCCACCTCTTCAAATAGTACTGGAGAGGGAGACCAGATGGGCTACGTATAGATTGACACAGGCAATCATCAAGCAAAAAATTAGCTAAAAAACAAGATAATGAGCGAGACAGTGTGTTGGGTCTACGTCTACCATCAGATGTTATGCCTACCAAAACTAACTATTACCATGCCTATGACGTCCTCCTACCAGAGAGGAACGGAGGAAGCACCTTCCTCCAGGGCCTCCGGACAAGACTCCGAACATCTGGTTCACTGACGGCTCCAAGACCGATGATGGTACAGGAGCCGCTGCATGGAATAAGAATGGAATAAAAAAGATTAAGTGTTCCCTAGGCAAACATGCAACGTTAGTTAAAGCCATTGATATGAGTGCCCAGTGGCTCATCGATAGAAACTGGAAAGGCAAGTAAATCAAAATATTCTCGGACAGTCAAGCGGCTTTAAAAGCTCTTGAATCTAGCCGCTGTTCATCCAAGGCAGTATGGAACTGCCAGGAACTACTCACCAAACTAGGTACAGAAAATAAACTTACACTGATCTGGATACCTGGACATACAGGATATGAAGACAACTGATGCTCTTGCGAAGCAGGCGGCAGCAATAGCTTACAACACAGCTAAAGAAGCCCTCTCCAGGTGGACACAACTTCAATTTGTAGACAAAAGGGGGGAGTTACCGGGCCGAATAATACCATCAGATATTACCCAGTGGCGAGTCGTGAGTTTATAAAGTGCGCACGGTGAAAAAGACTTTCTGCGACCGCTGGAAAAAGCTCGCCGCAGGCGCCGACGTAGCGTGGATGGTGAACAATTTTTAGGGTGCCACGCCCAATTTTTACCCAAAAATCGTTAAAATCGTTAAAAAAACAAACACCATATTTTTTGCTTGTAAACTAACAAAGATATTACAATAAACAATGAGAGACGTCATGGGTTTACGCCGTAATTAATTCTGACCACCAATTTCATCGACTCTCGGTGTATCTTACTCTTTGCCTTCAAACTTAGCATAGCTTTGTTTCTCTCTACAGCTGATGCAACACATTATATTATGAAATAAATATGAATATGAAAATGAAATATGTTAACTCAAAGGCAACTCAAAACACTCAAAAATTGGTACTCTTGTTCAGAGTCGCTAATTGTCACCGTTTAGCCACCAATAGATTTTTTTTACTCTCGACACGAATATTTCACATATCTTAACCAAAGGTGATTTAAATAGCCGTAGGTACTTAATGAATTAAAATTGAAAAAGTGAAAAAAATCAAGGCACGTTTTATTTAACTAGTAACAGAAAAACTAAATTAAGCATTGACTTGATTTTTTTTCACTTTTTCAAATTTAATTCATTAAGTACCTACGGCTATTTAAATCACCTTTGTTTAAGATACGTGAAATATTCGTGTCGGGAGTAAAAAAAATCTATTTGTGACTAAACGGTGACAATTAACGACTCTGAACAAGAGTACCAATTTTTGAGTGTTTTGAGTTGCCTTTGAGTTAACATATTTCATTTCGCACTATTCGTCTAAATAAACAAGATACAGGGAAAATAAAAAAAAAATTGTGGGTAAAGTGCCCTCTAGTACCAGAATACTGAATATTTTTATTGTCAAACGGTGACCTTTACTATATCAGAACCATATGCCAAATATCAGCTTATTTCGTTAGGGATTAACCTCATTATGTACAAAATTAAAATAATGATCTTTGACAACCTATAACTCGGAAAATATGGAGATTTCAAACTTTTGTTATATGACAAACCCACCTTAATTTAGCATGTAGATTTTCCCCTATGAGTTTCGGAACCCAATTTCCGAACACCCTGTATATTTTTAAAGGGTACCTATTTATACAATATTGCATATTTTTTTTTTTTAATAGAATTCAAATTAGAATGAACAGCCCAACGGATACAAGTTCAGAGAGCGAAATTGCGCCTCTTGTGTCTTTTAGGTTTCAAAATAGACCGAAGTGCATTATATGCAATAATAATAAAGGTGAAATAATTAGGGCGACAGAAAGAACTTTTCCTACTTTTCTTATGGCAAACAAGATTCGATGTAATAATGATATTATTAATGAAGTAATAAAAAGCCATTTCAGATGCTAAAAGTAGTATTAAATTCGACGAAATAATTTGGTACAAGCTATGCTATATTAGTTATACAAATACAACTAAAAGAAATATTGAAGCGAACAGAAAAAGTAAAGCAAGACATAAAGAATATAAATTATCTGGAATGGAACCTCCTGCGCCTGTAGGAAAATCTTTAAGTACATGTTCTTTTGACATAAACAAATGTGTATATGGATAACCTATACTTACACATGCTGTGCGTATACCTTCAATAAATAGTTGCTTATATTATCTTCTTATTTTTTTTATTTTCCTCCAAAAAAAATCATGATGAAGTAATACACCCTATAAAGGCAGGCAATGCGCGCACGGGCGCACTTGAGAAGCCGCCCCTAAATTACCACTCCCCTTGACTAACATTCCTTTGTTACCATAAAATTCCCTAAAAGTTTCGGTAATTTTTCGGGTAATATTACCGGTAATATTCGGTTTAATGTTACGTACTCGGTTACGTAGAATTCACCGCGAATTCAAATTCAGAACAGATTTTCTGCATGTTGCGACACACTAAAACACGTGTAGCGATAGCGCGCTGGTCCACATGACACCACATGCTCATTCCGCACTCACTTACATCTGCCTACAACAAATTTTCGACCTTCGGACCTGTGCATTTGGCACAAGCCCAATGTTGTCGTTCTAATATTTCAGATATTTCACTTCGCGCATGGCCCTCCGCTCTTCGCTCCCTACGGGTGCGCAACCAAACAAAACTGACCCTAAACTAACCCAAGGCAATGCCCAAAATCAAGAAAAAACAACTTTCAAAAATATATGAAATAGCACATACGCATGCGTGAAGGAGCAATTTTTTTTTTTTTTAAATAAACTTGTATAATAATCCGATTTGTTTTTTTGTACTTAGGTTGAAAATTTGTATGAGACTGTAATGAAAGTTCAATTTTTTGTATCTTATTAAACTTTTTGAAGCCATCTAATTAGGGCAATTATCGGTTAATTTAATGAAGCTCTGCTCTCTCGATGGTTTATACTTTCTCCTTTGCATATTTTTAAAAGATAGCTTTTTCGACGCTGTTTAGCAATATTACCGAAAAGTACGTAATATTACATAATATCACCAATATTCTTACCAAAAAATAAATTACAAGTAATTTTCCATCACTAGTGAGAACTAAACAACTTCTTCAACTTGGTCGACAGCAGGTACAGGCTGTAGTTTTCATGTACACTAGCCATTGTGGGCCAAGAAGCCACAGGAACAAAATAATACTTTCCGAAGAAACGGAATGCCGCTTGTGCTTGGCGGATGAAGAAACAATGGAGCATGTTTTATGCCACTGTCCAGCAGTGGAAAGAACCAGACAAACAGAGTTTGAAAATTCGCAAATTACACTAGCAGATTTGAAAACTATCCACCCCAGAAAGCTATTCGATTTCATGAAAAGAATCGAGCCTCTAGCCTAATGGGAACCACAGATGTGAGACACAATAGACCAAAGGTCGCAGTGGAGTACACTCACGTGTACAAATACAAAATGCAATACTATCCTTGCAAACTATTCATTAAAGGTAGTACTAAAATCTAACCATGGAACAGCAGTAAAATATAATCTATCATCATCTATTACTTTAAGAGAAATTACTATTACCGACCATTCTGTATTTTGCCTTTAAAGCCAAAGGGTATGGCTAGGTGAGTAAAAACTTTTTATGTCATACCAGTACATTATTGTGTTTTTATACCTTAGATACCATTTACATAATGGATTACTTTATGCCCGTGTGGGCATAAAGTACACTTTATGGACTTAAATAATTGAATTAAATTCGTATTTTTTAAAATATTTACATATTGTGAATGCAATAACGAACTAGTATGACATAAAAGTTTGTATGCACCACGGGTACTAATAGATGTGTACGCCCTCGGGCGACTTATAAACCCTCTGGCCAGAGGCCCTCGGGTTTGTAACATTGTCGCCCTCAGGGCATACACATCTACTTAATACCCTTGGTACATAAATAACTATTTTGTCTTACCTCTTATCTAAATAGATGTGAGTTTTGTAAGTAATTTTCTTCCGAATTCATGTAGTTTAGGGACAGGATTCATATAGTCAGTATGTGCGTTCAACTTCAGCATTTTCACTGTATTCTTTCCATTCCACAAAAGAAACACATTATTTAGCCAGTATTCATATATTAATATAATGCAACCATATTTTATTTAGCACTTGACCAATACACAAATGCAAATATACAAAACAATATCTGATTAACATATTAAAGCGGCGTTCGTTAATGTCATCTTTCTCGTCGATTTGCTCTGAAAATTTGACAGTCACGAGGTCTGTGTATTTAAAAGGAAAATCCAAGTCACGTGCCTGTCAAAATGTTAGAGCAAATCGAGGAAAAAGATGACATTAACGAACGCCGCTTTAATCATCCATCAAAATAACCAGTTTAGAAATCGCCAAACGTCAATAATTCCACATGATGTCTGCGAAAACATAACAGATCAAAGCCCAATTATGTGTTTTGTCCATCAGAAAACAATATCCCAAAAAAATATAGCAGAAAGCGAGGAAATTATTACCAAATCCAAATTAAATATTCCTAACTTTAATTTACTACCGACAGAATTTTACGGGCTACTATAGAAATCAAATTGAAAATAATAAAAATTACATGAAAAAGCTCTACAGTGTGTCCAAAAAAGTATGCAACATATGGGAAACTTCCTTATTATTGGATTCTCAGAAAATTTTATTCTTCATAAAAGTTGGTGCTTGCCCTAAAACAGCAAACGAGTATTTCAAATTTTACGAACTGCTTTTAGTGCGGACGCAAATGTCATTTTTCCGAAATCGCGTCAAGAGTAAAGTACCTTAATTTATAAAGATACAGCAAA
>MU190728.1:0-33558 GCA_016904865.1 Pissodes strobi | reverse complement strand
CAAATAGTCACAGAAGACATTAATAGAGTAAAGAAATGGTGTGATGCAAACTTTTTATGTTTTAACATTGGCAAAACTAATATTCTGCATTTCAACTGCACTATCGATGAGGTCTCAATAGACAATAGTTTAATAGAAAAGAAGCCGCACACGAGATTTTTGGGTGTTGACATTGATGATAAATTGTCATTCAAAGAGCATATTCTGAGGTTAAATCGCAGGATCGCAAATGGTTGCTATGCGCTTAGGGTGGCGTCATGGGAACTAGGTTTTAGTGCAGTGAGGACAATGTATTTTTCACTTATTGAGTCCCATTTAAGATTTGGTATAGCATTTTGGGGAAATACTTGCCAGTATCCCATTAAGCCCACATTCGTTTTGCAGAAACGGGCACTGCGGTATTTATGTGGGGCAAAAATTAGAGATTCATGTAGACCTCTCTTTATTAGGCATAAAATCTTAACTTTAACTTCGAATCAGTATGCCTAATTCAGAAAAAGATTAATGGAAATTATCATTCAAGGAATGTATATAGCACTAGACAGGTAAATAACATTACTTTACCAATTCCACACACAACACAATACAAAAATCATTATTTTACAACGCAAAGAAAATGTCTAATTATCTACCTAACACCTTAAAGTCTATTCGTTCCCCCAGAGCATTTAGGGTCTTCTACTTCAGAGAGCATATTATTCAGTCTCAGAGTATTTTGAGGACAATCTATGATTGGGCTGTCTGATGTATTCTGTATGTTTAATGTTATATGTATATATGGTTTAATTTATCGGACTATAATTTAATGAATATGACAATCCAGCCTCGCCATAATTTCATGTTTCATGTTAGCAATTTAGGTGCTGCTTAGAAGTTTTAGCTTTTGAATATGTGTTTGTTTTTATGTTATTGAACAATGTTTTTAACTGCTTTTTGTATTTAGTGTTAAACATTTTTAAGGTTTAAGGTTTTAGCTTGTATATATCATGACTATTTGAATCTTTTATAGTATGTTTTTCTTTTTATATTTTATACTTCGATATTATTAATACTCTAATGCTAATGCTAATTGGTGTGCTTTGTAAATAGCAGTAATTGTATTCTTGGACAATAAAGCATTGATTGATATGTTTGATGGATAAAATAATAAACAGTATTGGAAATAATGCTATTGGGGTAGACGAAATCTCTATAAAAATGTTAAAAGCTTGCATTCCTATTTGCCTAAAACCTTTGGTCAACATTATTAATAACTCACAATCTTCTGGGTGTTGCCCTGACATCTGGTAAAAAGCCCTCGTGACTCCAGTGCCCAAGTGAACAATCCAACCAATATTGATGAACTAAGACCAATTAGTATTTTGCCAACTTTATCTGAATTAATTGAAAAAATTGTGAAAGGTCAATTGCTTGATTATTTATTAGGCAGAAACATTATCCCAAAATTTTAGTCTGGCTTTAGACCATATTATAGCTGTACGACAGCTCTTTTAAAAATATCAACAGATATTGCCCTATCCCTGGATAATGGAAATTCTTGTCCCCCTATTTTGAGAGATATGACAAAAGCCTTTGACACTCTCAATATAGAATTCTTAATGGCAAAACGAAAGCACTATAATATTGAGGCAAATGGTTTAAATGCTACCTTCACTACAGGCAATAGGTAGTATGACTGACAGGACTGACTAGTGATGAGGGTATGGTAATTTCTGGGTGAACTGTGGCCCGAGGAGTCCCGCAAGGGTCAGTGTTGGGACCACTTCTCTTCATAGTGTTTGTGGCTGACTTAGTTCAGAAAATAAATAACTGCAGGTATCACATGTATGCGGATGATTTGCAAATTCGCTATAAGAGCACAGTGGCAATACCCCAGCATAAAACTGAATTTCTGAAAGGTGCTTTCATATATACTTCTGCTTGTATTTACAATGGCCTACCTGCAAATATTAAAGATTTAGGCATAGAGTCTTTAAATCTAATGTTAGAAAATTTTTGGAGACTAGTGATAGATTAATATGGGTGTGATTCTGGTATGGGACTTAAATTATTTTTGTTTTGTGTATGTTTGCTTTAATGTTTGCCGTATTTTTAGGAAAATGTATTCATATTATTTTGTGGTGGTTATTAAAATACGCCTAGCGGTACTTTCCACCTTTGTATGGTTTATTTGTAGCATACAATAAAGATTATTTTATTATTTTTTTTATTTAAAAAAAAATGGAAATCGAAGAGTTTTCTGATGAAATAAATTGTGAAATATGCGCAATTGAGTCTAGTAAACACAACATTATAATTATATCTGTGTATCGCTCCCCCCTGGGAGATTTTAATGTTTTTACTTTTTATGGACCAATTAAGCGATGTACTGGATATTGTGTTCCATAAAGGAAGCTGTAGATATGGGCGACTTTAACATACATTTCAATTCCACTGAAAATAAAACAAAATACTTTATAAACCTTATAAAATCATTTAATTTGCACACGGCCATTCATAGTTTAACAAGGGGAAATGCATGCCTTGACAATATAGTTACAAATATTTCTCGAGATAGCTATTCTTCTTGGACTTTTGATCGGGCAATTTCGGATCATGCTGAAGTGGCTATAGAATTTTGCATTCATTTAGAAAAAAGTTCAAAAATTCCAGCACTTACACAACCAATTACCCAGAATGGTCTTTTTTTGCTGCATACTGATGCAGGTGTAGAAAATATTGACTGGGAGTTTTTTCTGCTCCTATTAATGTTAATTTGAAGGCAGATAAGTTTGTTGAATCTATCAGTGACTGCATTACGACTGCATTCCCTAGGAAGTATGTTTTTAAGTCACATAAAACGGATACTTCTATAATTTTTTTCAATGATACTCTCAGGCGAATGATACTTTTACATTTATGCAGGCACTATATAAATGTCATGTGGCAAAGTACACTCCAAAAAAAAAACCCGCTTCATTTTTAAATAGAAATCCTGAAATGCGCTGAGCAAATGAATCAACTTTTCAGAGAAGCCGACAATTCCACAGAAGGCGAGTATAGAAGAAACTAAATTTGTTGAAAATAGCCAGGTAGATCATAAGTTAGATAGTCTTAGAAATAATCATACTGTTGGTACTAGTAATGTCGAATTGTCCCCTACCACTCCCGCTCCAACTTCTAATACATTATGTTGTAATAATACTTGTCCTCAATTAATTTACACTAATGACTCTTTTGACTTCCCAAAGCACCACAAGATGGACATTTACTATCAAAATACTGGAGGCATACGAACAAAGTTAATAAACATTCTTCGCTCATCAACACAGAGTGACTATGACATTCTGGTTATTACTGAAACTTGGCTCGACCCCTCTGTATCAACAAATGAGTTTATCTCTATTGATTTTTTGAGGTTTTCAGAAGAGATCGTGATCAGCTTGCCACTGGTATGCAGAGGGGGGAGGTGTCCTCTTGGCGACTAATCGCAATATAACCATTCCCTTTAAATCTAAACAATAGTCAACCACTCGTACCTTAACACATGACATTGTAGGAGCCAAATTATCATTTTTAAACAAGTATCTATATATATTTGTGGTGTACATCCCATCACCCTACTCTTCGGATGACCTTGAATCGGTGTATGGTTTCTTTATCTCTCAAAAATTCCTTTATGGCAAGGATATTTTAATTCTAGGAGATTTTAATGTGACTTAACAGCAAAATAACCACCCTCACTAACATATTCAATACGTTCGAACTTAACCAGTTGAACAATATAAGAAATCAAAACAATCGATTACCGGATCTTGTCTTATACAATGGGTCTCAATGCTATGTTCATAGGGCGATCAACCTAATTAGTAATGAAGTGCCTCATCACCCCCACTGCTTATTAATATATGCTACAAAAGAAATAACCAAATGACTAACAACAGTAGCGAAGCCAACAAGACTCCAATTTATAACTTTAAAAAAGCAAATTTCAGTGCTCTATATCATGATTTATTACACACTGACTGGTCGGTTTTTTTCAATCTCACAGACATAAATACGGCATGCACTGCTTTTTATGATCGCCTCTACTCAATCATTAACAACTGGCTATCGAAATATACTCCAAAAGCAAAGATTAAATATCCACCCTGGTACACCAATGAAATTAAAGAGAATATTCGACTGAAAAATAAGCTTCACGTAAGGTATCAAAGGAAAAAGGATACAGTAACATACCAGGAATTCACAACTCTTCGGGCCAAGATAAAAAGAGATATTAACACTGCACATAAACAATACATCGATCATACAGAACAACAAATTAACGAGGACCCTAGTAATCTGTGGACTTACATTAATTCAAAACGGTCCTCCTTTGCGCGAATACCAGACACCATGGTTTACAATGACACTCAAGTAACTAATACATCTCAAATTATTGTTAACGCATTTGCGGACTTTTTCCATAAGTCATTTAATCCTCAATGCGATTTAACAAGCATGCCCACAGATAATTCAAAAATTACATATCCAATCATCGATATCCAATCTTTTTCTGAGAATGAAGTCATTGAAACCTTAAAAACCGCAAAGAACAAAATGACAAGTGGTCCCGATCTTTTACCATCATTCCTACTAAGAGGTTGTTCCCATGTGCTCGCCAAACCTCTCACATATCTCTATAATCTCTGTCTATCCACTCAATCCATTCCTACTGTCTGGAAATGCTCCAAGGTCAGATATCACTAATTACAGGCCCATTACAATCGTAAACAATTTCTTAAAATGCCTTGAAATTCTTGTTCACAAAAGAATTTTCTATCTTGTAAAAATTAGAATTTCCCCGCTACAGCATGGTTTTCTAAAGGGGCGCTCTACAACTAACCTCGTGATAACCACCCAAACTATTGCAGAAGGGCTAGATAGCTCTTCTCAATTAGATATCATATACACTGATCTATCTAAAGCGTTTAACAAATTAGATCACCAAATTCTAATAACTAAACTTGAACTATTTGGTTTTTCCGACAGTGTTTTAAAACTTTTAAAATCATGGCTCTAACCGAACTCAATATGTTTCTGTGAATGGAATTACATCCAATAAGTATGCCTCGTCATCGGGAGTGCCTCAAGGATCGGTGCTTGAGCCACTATTATTTGATATCTTCATAAACGATGTATGTCTTAAACTTAAGGCAATGGCACTCCTGTATGCAGATGATCTCAAACTTCTGTTACGCATAAACTCGATTGAGGACTGTATAAAACTCCAAAGAGACTTGGGTACCTTGATCGAATGGTGTACCCTAAACAAACTTTCTCTGAACATCGACAAATGTGATGTGTTATCGTTCACCTTAAAAACAAATTCACTTCTGTACAACTACTCAATAAATCAAACAATTTTAAATAGACCTGATTCTTTTTGTGATCTGGGCATGACTTTTGACAATAAGTTATCATTCACAAAACACTATGAATCTATAACTTCAGAAACAACCAAGACCTTTGGATTTATTGCCAGGTTGAGCCGTGAATTTCAAAACATTCATACTCTTAAAACACTATTTTTGTGCAAAATGCAATTATGATTTTAATCTTGTGTCTTATGTACTTCGTTATGACATTTATTTGTACTCTTTTATTTATTTTATTTTATTTTTGCTTGTTATTTGTTAACTCTTTGAATTTTTATAATGTTTACTGTTGTTATTTTTAAATTATTTTATGTTTTATGCTTTCATATTTTCCTGCTTTGTAATTGGGAAGTTTTCCTGTTAGGCAGTGTAGTAATAAATAAATAAATAAATAAACAAAATAATAATTTACATCTAAAAGATGATATAAGAGACTTTCGTAAGATTTATCAACACAGCATTCGCGGCTCCACAAATCCTGCAAAGGCATCTTGGCAAATTGTTAATAGATACAGGCTTGAAAAAAAAACCGCACCCGATACCCACACTTCCATAACATCTGACGAATTTAACGATTTCTTTACTAATGTTGCTTCAAACTTAATAAATCAACTTCCTGCATCTGAACACTCTTCAAGTTTTTATTTAGAAAATATAGTTTTTGGAGAAGTCCCAGAGCTAACCTTGACCAACATCTCGACCAATACCACTTATAATGAAGTTCGAGATATAATTTACTCTCTAAAAAAAATCCCATAGTAGGGATTATTATGGAATAAATAGAAAAATAATTATTAGTATCGCAAATTTAATTATCATACCATTAACAAAGTTATTTAACCAATGCTTGGACTGTGGAATTTTTCCCTCCGCTTTTAAGATATCTCGGGTGACATATAAAATTATAGACCAATCTCCTAAAAGTAAAATATTCGAAAAAGCATTGATCATTTTATCAATAGTAACTTATTGAATAAGAGTCAGTTTGGTTTTAGAAATGGAGTATTCACTGTGATAGCCATAAATCAGTTACTTACTAGTCTTACTACTGTAACCTATGCTTTTAATTCTGGGGCCATGTCTCGGCGCTATTTTGCGACTTGACTAAGGCCTTCGACTGCGTTTCTTCTGACATACTGGGTCGGATATTGATGGGGTTAAGATGAGGTTAGAGGGGACGGGATCGAGGGTATCTGATTGGTTCACAGCCAACTGCCTCACACTGAATCGGGGAAAAACAGAAACTCTGACCTTTTCATTAAGTACCTACTTCGGCGAATCTGGATAATCCAGAAAATCTTAAATTTCTCGGTGTACAGGATGGCTCGAATTCGTGTCTATGTATGGGGAACTCGAAAACCGTAAGAGATACAGTATCGGTCAACTGAAGGCAAAATTGCGCATTTAGGTGCCTACCAATATGCCGTTTAGAAAGTTTTAAAATTGCGAGAATTTCCGGAGATATACGGAAAAACTCGAAATTTTTAAAAATCGTTTTATTTTTTTCCTGGGCTTATTTATAAACGAATTTCAAATTAAATTGCGCTTTTGCATTGCCACTTTTTTCGCTCTATCCAATGATGGTATCCAGTTTGAAATCCGACGTTTCGTCTTTAAGGGATCATCATCAACTTTCTTTTTTTAAACAGGACCTTTAATTTTTTTAACGTTTTTCAGATGGTATTGGCGTTATTAATATGAGTAAGTATGTGTTTTTTTTTATTTTTTTTTACTTTTAATTTTTTTTTTAATTATATATTTTGCTTTGGTGTAATTTTAACCAATTTAAGGTAGGTACTTTTGAAATTTTTTATATTGTATAAAAATATTTTGTTTTTGTATTAAGTGGAAAATTTGAGCCCGTATTAAAAATAAAAAATAGAAAACTTATTTTTTACGAGAATATGGCCATAAACTATTACTCAAACAAGTTGCTTAGTGCAAAGATAAAATATTTTCAACATATTCAATTAAAAAATAATTTCACTATTTTTTATTTTTAATACGGGCTCCAATTTTCCACCTAATACAAAAGAGAAATCAAATATTTTTATACAATATAAAAATTTCCAAAGTGCCTATCTTAAATTATATTAAAATTATGCCAAAGCAAAATATATAAAATAAAAGTAATAAAAAAAATAAAAATAAAAATGATAAAAAAATAAAAAAAAATAATAATAAAAACACATATTCATATTTATAACGCCAATACCATCTGAAAAACGATAAAAAAATTGAAGTTCGTATTTAAAAAAAGAAAGTTGATGATGATCCCTTAAAGACGAAACGTCGGATTTCAAACTGGGTATCATCATTGGATAGAGCGGAAAAAGTGGCAATGCAAAAGTGCAATTTTTTTAAATAAGCCCAGGAAAAAAATTAAACGATTTTTCAAAATTTCGTTTTTTTCCGGATATCTCCGTAAAAACTCGGAATTTTAAAAATTTCCAAACGGCTTATTAGGCACCTAAAGGCGCAATTTTACCTTAATTTGACCGACACTGTATCTCTTACGGTTTTCGAGTTCCCCATACATAGACACGAATTCGAGCCACCCTGTACACATTGATCCTAGATTAATTTGGCATCAGCATGTTGATCAAACCAGTAAAAAAATATCTAAAAGCATATATGTTTTGAGGATTCTGGTTGATGCTGTTTCTAAAGACGTGTTGGTAATGACATTTCACTCATTAGCACAGTCGACAATATCATACGCACTACTTTCCTGGGGTCATGCAGCTGCCGTGTCCGACATTTTTCAATTACAGGGAAGAGCTGTCCGAGTTATCTCAAGGTTGCCCCATTAGGCAGATTGTCAACAAACCTTTAGGGAACTCAAAATTTTAACTGTTCCATGTCTTTATATTGTGCAGTGTTTAAAAATGACAAAAAATAATAGCAACGTTCTTATTAGAAACAATGACATACATGAGTATATTACCAGACATGGACAGAATTTTCGGATTGACTTCCATCGGATAGAAAGGTCTCGCTTCTCTGTCAATTACTTTACCTACCCCAAAGTTATTTAATAAGCTTCCTTTGCCTATAAAAAATTTGCTACCAAGACCTTTTGTGAAAAAAATTAAAACCTACCTTCTAGATAGGGCGTTTTATTCTATTGCAGAATTCTGTGATGCACCTATGACAATGGCAGATTTTTAATCTATTTTTTAAACTGTTAGTATCGTCTTCTGTTTGTCAAAATATGTAACTACTTTGTACCTTTGCTATTTATTTACATTAGTTTTATTTACTTTATTATATACACATTCGTTTTTATTAATTTTCAGTGAGACCTCGGTATTTGTTTGTTTGTTATGTACTTTTCCACAGTTTATATCTTGATTTTAATTATACTTTGTAATGTTTAAGTAGTTTAAGTTATTTTAATTATAATTATATACTGACGTATGCAAACATTCTTGTAATGTAATAGCATCAATAAATACTTTAACTTTGATTTTGCATGGGCCAAAACAAAATTAACATATAATGCTATGCTGATGACGCAATCCTCATCGCAGAAACAGAGGATGACCTACGACAGCTACATAAATTACATTTAACAGCAGCACAACTAAACATGAACATATCAGTAGGGAAATCAAAGTGCATTACCCTAACCAGAGAACCCATAAGATATAAACTCTTAATCCAAGATCAACCTATCAAGCAAGTATCCAAGTTTAAGTACGTGGGCATAGAGATATCGGACCATCACAATCCAATAAATGATCTGAGGAGTCAGATCATCAAGGCAATCACAATAGCAGGATGCTTACGACAGGTGGTATGGGCAAATAAATATATGCGTATTGACAGCAAGGTCAAGATTTACAAGACCTGCGTTAGGCCAATCATGATTTACGGTATTGAAGCTCAAGAAGAGACAACTAAAACAAAAAGCATGCTGCGTGTAACAGAAATGAAAACCCTAAGACGCATACTCGGAAAGACAAGATTATTATTGAAAACATTTGCCCTGAATATTAAGCTCAGCATTTGATAAGACTGGGTGATATACATACAATGCCGACACGGAATAACAATACTTTACAAATACCATTGCATAGAACAGAGATGTTTAAGTCTTCTTTCTCATATCTCGGTCCATATATTTATAATTGTATACCAAAGGGTAAGAGTAAAAGCAAATTATACAAAAAGACTCTACAAACATTTATTGTTGATTTTAATCAATGACTTTAAAATATTTTAAATAAATGTACAATAGTGATATTTTATTTATACATTGCTTAGGTGGTATGAAAATATGCTCTGCAGTACTTGTCACCTTTTGTGTTGATGTTTTTTGTTATCGATAGATCTAATTAAAAAAGAAGAATATATTTTTTAAATATATATTAGATTTTACAATTACAATTATATATTACGTATTATTTGTTACAACTCAGTACAAGATTTATAAATATACAGTAGATATAGAAATATGGTCCCAAAGTGAAATAATGCACCTAAGTAACTGAATACCTGTATGTGCACCGTACCAGTAGTTAATAGTATAATAAAATTACTTGAAAATCAATAACTAAAACTAAGTAAAGAAATGAGAATCAGAGTTACCTAACAAAAACAATACAACATGTGAGTCACCAACAACCACCCATCAACCTGACCCCATCAAAGTACCTACAATCCAATAACAATGTTCTTAAAAGTTTCTAGACGTTTATAGATGTAATCTCTGCATGCTATACAAAATTGTTTAGGAAAATTTAAATGTCTTATATGTGGTGGTAATAAGTTATACATTTTGGGCAGATAAAAAATTAATCTGAGTTTCTTTGTTGTGGAAGCATTTGGGGTTTCTAAATGTTTATTAACATTAATTCTAGTTTGGTATGGATGGCTTATAAAATGTTTAAATTTATTAGACCAGTGAACATATATGCAGGCAGACAGACAATACAGTGAACGAACATCAAAAATTTCCCTTGGATCAAGCAAAGCAGCAGAAAACCGCTTGCTTTTCCTAAAAATTATTTTTAATATATAATTTTGTACAATATTTAAACTAGATAATGTGTTTTGATATAGTCCACCCCAAACAACCACACCATACCTATCTTAGTAATGACTCAACAAGTCCCTTATACACCAGGATTAAAAGCTGCTTATTTAAAATTTCTCTAATTGTGTAAAATTTATATATTAACTTTCTGATATTTTTTGTTAATCTAAGGACGTGCTGATCCCATTTGAGGTGTTTGTCCATTACAATTCCTAAATATTTTGTGTTGTCAACTTGAGCTAAAGGACCATCAAAGCCATCTATGTATAAATTGCCATACCCTGGACGGTTTACAGCTATGAGTGGAAAAGCAATGTAGTAGGTTTTTGATACATTTAGTGATAGTTTAAAAGAGTCCAACCAGTGTTTTATTTTACTTATGCCATTAATTGCATAGTTTCTCACCAAGTCCCATGTTTCTCCAAAAAAAAATAATAGCTGTGTCATCAGCATATGACACTACTGAACCATTCTGAATTAAAATGTTAGTCAGAAAATTGATATATGCAAGAAACAGAATTGACCCCAGCACAGTACCCTGCGGAATGCCAATCTTAATCTTAAGAGGGTCGCTCACTGTATGTCCAAGCTTAAGAGACTGTGTTCTGTCATTCAAATAGTAACCGAAGACATCCAGCATGGTACCTCTTATTCCATAAGATTCCAACACCCTAAGAAGCAGATCATGTGGCACCGTGTTAAATGCCATCGCCAGATCCAAAAAAAAAAACCGCTAGACACTTTTTACCATTGTCCAGATTATTAGTGACTTGGTCACACAATTCACAAACCGCATCCGTTGTACTAAGACCGCTCCTAAATCCAGATAAAATATTATTTTCGTTAAAAAATTCCACCAAACGGTCCTTCAACCATTTTTCAAAAATCTTAGAAAATGTATTGGTAATACTAATGGGGCGGTAGTTGCCTATTTTAGTCTTGTCCCCGGACTTGTGAATGGGTTTAACGATTGCGATTTTAAGAGATTTAGGCATTTTAGTTGTGCGAAAAATTAAATTAATGATGTGAGCGGGTGGAGAAGCAATCACATGTGAAGGTTTTAACTATTTTCGAGGTTATGCCGTCAGCACCAGGAGCGCAAGAATTCTTTAGTAAGGAAATTTGTTTTATAATTTCGTTTTTATTGGTCGTTATTTTAGTTGTGCGAAAAATTAAATTAATGATGTGAGCGGGTGGAGAAGCAATCACATGTGAAGGTTTAACTATTTTCGAGGTTATGCCGTCAGCACCAGGAGCGCAAGAATTCTTTAGTAAGGAAATTTGTTTTATAATTTCGTTTTTATTGGTCGGCCTTAAAAACATAGAGCAGGATGCTGTTGATTTTATGTGAAGGGGATTAGGAGGTGACTTTATTTCTTTATACATGTTGCAACCAATATTAACAAAAAACTCACTACAAAAATTAGCCAAATCCAAGCTGTTACTAAACCTAGTATTATTATGGATTATGTTAAGATCCATGTCATGCCTAAGAGTATCAGAGTCCGATGCATCCTTTATAACTGCATAAATTTTTTTTGAGATTATTACCACTATTCAGAATTTTGGCCTTATAAAAGTCATGTTTACGTCTTTGAATCAAGTTGTGTAAATTGTTACGGTACTCTGTAAAAGCCATTTTATTCTCCAAAGTATTATGTTGTAGTAGTTTTTTTTCATTTTGTCCTTTTTTTATGCTAGTAATTATCCCGTTTGTAATCCAGGGTTTAATCTTTTTGAATTTTTCATTAAAATATGTTTCTTGGGATTTAGCTTGATATAGGGCATCAGAGATTATATTATTTAAGCTTTCTATTGTAGTTTCCGGGTCTTGTGTATTATGGACGCTATCAAAATTTTGATTTTCCATCAGGTTCTTTAATAATGTATAATCTATTCTAGTGACAGTATAGGGAACATTTGTCTCATCTATATTAGACTGTATTTTGTCATCACTATATATATTAAACATGGTTGGATAGTGGTCTGTAATGGCAGAATGAATAATGTAAGATGAGTATCGGAGGTTGGTCCTCACATTTTTTCTCAAATATATATGATCTAAGTATGTGGATGAATCCGTTGTAATCCTTGTAGGAGAGTTAATGGAAGGACTTTTTGTTGAACCCATACATTGTTGCTCTAATTGTTGTGATTGTGTTATATTTGTATTTATATTCAATAAGTGGATGCAGCCTGTCAATAAATAAATAAACATAAGCCAGCATCATATTTATCTTAAAATTACTGTTTGAGCTTACCCATAAGGTATTGTTTAATATATCCTCAATAAGCAAATTTGGAATTCATTGGGGAAAAAAAATTAAAATTGTGAGCAGAACTAACCAAACCAAATTAACCCAAGCTAAATACCACCAACCTGAGTAAAACTAAAATCATCTAAACAAATGTTTTTTTTTCCACCTAAACCAAATAAGTAGGTATGTCAACTAATATGAACTTAAGGCAAGGCTTTAAAGCTGGATTTATAGAGTGACATAACATAAGCATAGCATAAGCATAAGAAGTTCAACATTCATATTTAAGTTAGGCAATTTATAGATCGACATAACATAAGACACAACATAAGCTTGACATAAGAAGTTGACCAATGTTCAACTTTTTATGCTATGTGCTTATGTTCAACCAATGAAAACACTGAATTTTAATTGTATTTACCTTTTGAGAGAATGACATATGCGATATTCAATAAAGTTTGGTGTTTTGGCTTTTTGAATGCTTGTTCTTTTTGACAATGGTAAGGATTTATAAATTAATATACATAAGACTCTATCGAGGGGCGGCTCACTTGCCAATATTTGTACATCGATTTCGGAAATCGCAGGGATTTCGAGAATTTTTAAGGGATTTCTGTATTTCGAAAGGATTTCCGATATGATTTCGGGATTTCGAAAGGATTTCGGATAGGATTTCGAGATTTCGAATCGATTTCCGATGGATTTCGCGATTTCCAAGTGATTTCGAAAGGATTTCGCGGGATTTCGAAAGAAAGTTTACAGCTATTTCGGGAGTGAGTCTCTCCGCGTAAAAGCAAAGAGACAAAGAAAGTACCCAATAAAATGCACTTTCTAAATTGTCCTTCTGATTTATTTTGCAAAAAAAAAATATTTAAAACTTAGTCATTCTTGGGTTATGATTTATAGCGAGGTTTATAAACACACTTAAAATTTATTTATTGTTTTTTTTTTAATCTTTAATTTTTTTTCGATTTCAAGTTTTTGAAATATTTTTATCTCAAACTGGCCATTGCCCATCAAATAAATAGGACCATACAATATATATCCTTTTGTCCTCATCTTTAGACCAATTGTATTGATTTAAGTTAAGCGTTAAAAACTTTACAACACAAGTTGTCTCATTTATCTCGAGCACTCATCCAGCATCATAGAAAACTTTATTTTCTTTTGAAGCATCAAATGACTTTCTGTAGCATCTGAGAAGCTTTCTTTTTCAAATTCACTTTCAACGGGAATTTCAGTTTCTGTATCTGTTTCACTCTCGGAAATATCTTTTTGAAAATCTTCTTTTCTCTTTTTCTTGAACACAGAACACAATTTTATTTTCAGGTGATGTTCTCCCCATAGTTTTACATCTTAATAATCGGTCATTTGATAGGCAGTCTTTTTTTCGTTAATAACCACGTTAAGGTACTTTTTTACAATAACTTCGTTATCTTTAACATTTAATTTTAAAAGAGAGGCATCAGTTGTAACAGTCTGATTTGTATTTTTTACTATAATCTTTAATGTTAATGTCCTTAAATATATTTATGTCGTTTTCTATTTCCTGCTCGTCTTGAGAGAGTGTTTGGACATTATATCTGGATCAATACTAGGTGCTTCAATTTGAAATTCTAATATCTCGAGAATGGAGATAGATTGTATGGCATTTTTACTAAATTCTCCAGAAACATGTATCTCTAGCTTTTTGGCATCAGCAATTGCATTTATTTGGTCGTTATCTATAGTACTTCTTAACACATTTATCACTGTCATTTCGTGAAATTCTGTTTTATTTGTCCCTAGCTTTTTGTTTTCTTCTGTAGGAAATATAAATTTGGAAATATAGTATGTCGTATGTGGATCTAATCCAGTAGGTCAAAATTGACTACTACTACTACATAGCCACTACATAGCTACTACATAGCCTAGGTAAAAATAATTCTGGACAGTCTACATTTTTTAATTAATACCAAGAATGAATGTGCATTTAGTTCGATGCAAACATATGTTTGTAGTGTTATCTAATTTTTGGAAAGTGGAGGATTATCGTGATTTTTAACCCATGCTCTCCATAACCTAAGAAACAGCACAGAATACCAAATTTTATAAACTCTTTCAATAACACTTAGCCTTTTATCCAGAAATAAGGCCAAAATATATCTAACTATTTTAAGTAGGTAACTGTGGCGAGAACTGTGCAGTCCATTGTGTTACTTCCACACGCTTTACTGTAGGTATATAAAAGGTCTACAAATTAATTTTCTTTTTAAATCCTCATCCTTAAAAACCTTAAAAACGACATGCAATAAAATACGGTAAGTTAAACCATATCCTCTATATACCTCACCCCCTCCAAAAAAAATAAAAACAGCGGTGATGTTAATTTTAATTAAAATAATCCAAAACTCTAAGAAAAAACTCAGTGAAATGATTTATTTTATCATTTTAAACTGTAAGACTTTTTCACACCTTACGTGATGTGATATGAATTATTAAATCATGCAGAGGCAATAGAATAGGTTGGCTTATGTAAGACACTTTATATTACTTATTTACACTTACTTACCTCTTACCTGGTTATATTATCACCACCAAACAATATATATATTGAAAATAAATTTTCAATTTTGCAGTTACTGAAACTATCGCCGATCTTGCAAAATTGGTAGATTTTGGGATGCTCATCACGAATCTGCAGTCAATTCGATAGGGCGACGTTTCGTTTTCATTCATCTTCAGAGTTCAGAACAATACCTTCACGATTAATTTGACATTCTGGTAGATTTTGGAACTCTCATCACAAATATGAAGTCAATTGGATTGGACGACGTTTCGTTTTCGAGATATTCATCCTCAAAGTTTAAAACCGTCACGGTTTTCACTTCTTTTAACCAACACATTTGAATCACTTTATACGTTTAAATGATTGATAAAGTGTTTAAAGTGTGTTGGGTTTTAATTAAGAGAAGGGGAAATTAGGAAAAAAACGGTTTTCAAATTTGAGGATGAATATCTCGAGAACGAAACGCTACCCGATCGAACTGACTTCAGATTCATGATGAGCTTCCCAAAATCTACCAAGACGCCCGATTTCGACAAGATCGGCGATAATTTTAGTAACTGGAATCTATTTTTCCGGAAAAACCGACAAAAAACTAACTAAACTAACCCAAATATAGCGGGTACCTATGCAAACAAACCAGAAAAACTGTCCACACGCTAATACCAATACTTATACCAACAAAAAATTAAGAATTCATTTTTATATTATCAGAAGACAAAAAGCAAAAAAATGTTGTTCAAGAATTTCGACGCAATACCACTATGGATTTCGAGAAATCCATTTGGATTTCGAATAGGATTTCGCGATTTCGAAAGGATTTCGGATGTGATTTCGAGATTTCGCAAGGATTTCCGATAGGATTTCGGTATTTCGAATCGATTTCCGGTGGATTTCGCGATTTCGGAAGGATTTCGAAATGATTTCGAAAGGATTTCGAGGGATTTCGGAGGAAAATGTACAGCGATTTCGGGAGTGAGCCGCCCCTCGGACTCTATAATATACTTCTTTAAAAAATTTAAAACAAAATTATGAAATTTGTAAGGTTAGTATTTGCGATTTACGGCTCAGGCGCAACATAACATAAAGCCATTTATAAACGGACCATTTCTTTTAATGTGCTTATGCAGTGCTACGATTATGCTATGCTTATGTTATGTCAATCTATAAGTCCAGCTTTAAGCTTTTTTAACAGAAATTTGCAAATTTGGATGTTGGAGATATATTAAACAATAACTGGTAATTATTTAATAAAGCTTGAAAAATTATTTTTAAACAAATATGGCATTTTCTATATTTATAAATTAGTTGTGCCAAATAACTTTAGTTAAAATTACTTACTTAGATGATAATCTAACTGTATTTTACAAAATTAAATCAAACAAGCAGAATATGAGCACCTTGTTCGACAGACCCCAGGCCTGGGCCTAATGGGTAATATGGCACTAGGGATGGTTAGGTGAATAGCAACCTGCAACACTAATAAATGATGATACCTGATTTACCTGCAAATCGAATTTTCATGAGGTCCAAAGGATGTAAAATTAGAGTAGATATAGCTCCACCTGATATGCCAGCAAGGAGATGTTGATATTTGACATGGCTAAATAAAGATATGTTGTTTCCATTAGAGTGGTTCTTCATGAGAGCATTTGATGGACTAATTAACTGTTGATTGGAACTATTGTTTGTTTCAACATGGAATGAAACATCGACATTTTCAGCAACTTTCACTATTGTAGACATATACGCGACAGACTTGTCGTGTTTGGATCCCTTGCTAAAAGTTATGTAATTTTAATAATTGCTAATTCTTGATGTTAAAACTAGCTCCAAATGGAGAATAATAGAAAGCTTTTTAAATTATGACATTTGGTTAAGTTAACTCTACCCTTCCTAAACCACAATTTGGGGTTACTTTTTAAGGAAAACAAACCAAACCAAAGCCCAATATTGACTTAAGCAATAACCAATGTTTTTCTTCATTTGGACCTGAACCTGACACTAGCGTCTTCAGAAAGCGGTCTGTTTTGATCTTTTCTGGTGACCTTCGGCCAAGATCGGTAAAAGTTTACCACCGACAGATCGGTGAAGTTTACCGTTCTTGACCTCGGCAACTGGCCCTTTATTCTTGACCATTCGTATCTCTCAAGGTTACTCGAATTGCCGCCTAGTTCGAATGATTATTTTAATATCAGATTTTTGATCATTCGTTTGATAAAAGAGTAGTCGCATTTAACAACGATTATATTTTCTTGACGAGTGTCTCGCGAGAGCTTTACTTTGGCTGCCGTCAAGGTCGAATATTACAAATGCGGATACAGACATCAAATTCATTCAAAGAAGGGGGATTCTTTGCGAATGTATTCGCGGACACACATGCAAGTTGCTGTATAGATAGCGGCGTTCGTTAATATCATCTCTTTCCTCGATTTGCTCTAACATTTTGATAGGCACGTGACTTGGATTTTCCTTTTAAATACACAGACCTCGTGACTGTCAAATTTTCAGAGCAAATCGAGGAGTAATATTTCACTTTCCGAATGGCCCTCCGCTGGCTACCGCTCGCTACGGGGGCTCACGAAAAGGAAACTAACCAGGTGCTAACCCAAACGTAACCCGAGACATACCCAAAATAAAGAAAAAAAAATGTTTCCTAACTAAAACTAACCCAAGACATACCCAAAAATCAAGAAAAACTGTTTAGAAACTTAACCGTAAAAAAAAATAAAAACGCAACGTGGTTTGAACCCGAGCCGCCGCCGATAGCCACAGAACACAGAATTGAGACCTAACCATCTAAACTTCTAGACCACGACGGCTGATGCCGCAAATTGATTTCATCGCGAAGACATTGAATGAAATCGCTCGAGTCAACATTAGATGGCGTTGGAGACGCTTTTACCTTGGCGGCAGCCGAAGTAAAGCTCATAACAGGGAGAAGGTAGGATATTGCGCAGACAGCCGAATATCTGTAAACTCTTGTGACGTAGTGAAGAGCATAAATATGGCGTCTTATTGTATTCTCATCTTTGCCATTGACTCTAGTGTGTTTCTTGCGTTTCTTGGCTAGTTTTCGGTTTCTGCGTGGATTATATCAGATATTAATTGTCTGGTCTGAATTATAACTTTTTTGCAGTGTTTAGTGCTAAAATTCTTATAGTTTATTGGATAAACAAGTGAAAATTTGGTAATTAAAAATGCTTTGTTCTTTGATGTTGTAGCTGTTCACGGTTGTAAAAGTCATAATCAAGCCAAGAACTTTGATAAAACTATTAGGTCCTGTACATTTTCTAAAGACAATTTCTCGCAAAAATTGTGGATAAACGCTTGTTGTCGTGAAGATAGATTTAATCCTAAAATATCTCGAATATGCTCAAGGCATTTCAAAGACGACGACTTTGAAAGAACTTTGAAGTATGAACTTTTGAATTATGAGTCAAAAAAGGGGCCTAAAGTAAAGTGTGATGCAGTACTTTATCAGATTTAGATATGTCTGGCCTGAATTATAACTTTTTTGCAGTGTTTAGTGCTAAAATTCTTATATTTTATTGGGTTAACAAGTGAAAATTTGACAATTAAAAATGTGTTATGCTGTGCACGGTTATAATAGTGATTTTTAAGCAAAGAACCTTCACAAAACTACAGTGGCGGCTCATGGTCATAATTATAGGGAGGTCATAAACGTTAAAAAATATTTTTTTTTCGAAATTTGAACCACACCCAAATTTACCTAGAGTTTTTACTATAGGTACCTGAATTTTTAGTTATTTATAAAGAAAAATAAATCCAAGCAATTGCTTTCTTTTAACCGCACAATTTTACAAACCAAACACGATTCCACGGGTTCAGACATCATAAAAAATCAACTCGAGATCGAAAAACAGTCAACAGTTCTTATTTTAAAATTATTACGAAAGTTTCGCGCTCGCCTCAAGCAATAACTGCCTTATCATTATCCCTCAAAGTCATGACAACGACTAAAAATAGATCGGCTTTCTTTCATTCTTAACGATCTAAATATAGATTTCTAATAATCCATAATAGTATAACGCGGGTCGCGTTTCAGGATAAAATATCAACAGGTGCATAGTTCGAAGGTTACTTTGCCGTCTGTTATGCGTGATGCTGCGGTCAATGCCCAAATTCGACTATTTCTATCGCACCTTAGTCCATTAAATTTCCTATATGTAGTATATCTTGCCTTGTCGGCGCTTCGAGCCGCGGCTCTGGAGTTTATTACGTGTAAAATATAAGGGGAATTAATGGTAAAATGCAATTTGACCCGTAGTATAGAAAATAGGTAAAGTTATACTTTTCAAGCAGGAATTGGACAAATTTTACGAAGTTTAGGAATAGTTTTGTATATATTAGGATGAAAAAAAGTGATTTACAGAAAGCATAATTTAAATAGGTTTATTTTTTTAAGTTTCTTGTTTTCTCCTGTTGTTTTTGGAAGGTCATTGACCATTTGACCTTATGGTCGAGCCGCCACTGCAAAACTATTAGATTTTATACATTCGCTAAAGACACTGTCACAAAAATTGTGGGTAAACGCTTGTTGTAATAATCTTAATATAATTCAGTTATTTCCTAACCTATAAGATTTATATAATTTTAATGACGATTTGTTTATTATTATTTTCATTTTATACCTCTATTTTATTTCATTTGACAACTATTTGATAACGAAATCAAACAAGAACTGCTAATATCGAACATTTTGTAATAAAACTAAACAACCGTTTCCCCACCATTAAACTTACTTGTGAAGTCGAGAACAAAGGTCAACTGCCATTTTTGAAGAGCTTAGTAATTAGAAACAATTGTAACACACTAGAATTTGATATTTATAGAAAAAGTACTGCCATTAACCCATATATTCCTATTAACGGTAAATATTTACATTGCGCACTTTTCGAATTTTGCAAAAAAAATTATGTGACGTGTAGAATACATGTTTTGTGACACGTTACATATTGCGCAAAACACTTTTTACGCCAAAAATTTTAAAATAAAAATCACAAATGAGGCCGTTTTGTAAGACATTTAAACGCGAAAACTCTCCCAATTTGACGTTAATGATGAAAATTTACTTGCAATGTTGTCATACTTGACTAACATTCTTGGTTTTCAACCAGGTAAATGTCCCAGGTCAGGTGCATGGAATATCAATTATTGAAATTACTTACGCTACGCGCGCTTGTCTCTTCACTAACCAAAACTAAGCAAAACCAACCTAGACTAACCAAAACTAACCCTAGTTAACCCCAAGTAGAGAGACAAGCGCGATAAGCGCGCTTGTCTTCATAACCCAAACGAAACAAAACCAACCAAAACTAACCCTAATTAAGCAAAGTAAAGACAAGCGCGTGCGCGCTTGTCTTTACTTTCCCAAACTAAGCAAAACCAACCCAAACTGACCCTAATTAAGCAAAGTTAAGAGACAAGTGCGTTACGCGCGCTTGTCTCTTCACTAACTTAAACTAAGCAAAACCAACCAAAACTAACCAGAGTAGAAGACATGCGCGCTACGCGCGCTTGTCTTGATTACCCAAACGAAACAAAACCAACCGAAACTAACCAAACTAACCCAGACTAACCCTAATTAAGCAAAGTAAAGCACAAGCGCGGTAGTCTCTTCATTAACCCAGGCTAAGCAAAACCAACCCAAACTAACCCAGACTAGCCCTAATTAAGCAAACTAACCATAATTAATAAAGAAAAGAGGCAAGCGCGCTACGCGGACTTGTCTTCGGTATCCCAGTTTAAGCAAATATATTCGAAAGTAACTTTAGTTAACCAAACAAGCGCATTGAAACGAGCGCGCTATGCGCTTGACAAACCTCGCCTAACACAAAACCATAATTCACCCAAACTAACAAAACGAGCGCACTACGCGTGGTACTCTCTTAACTAATCCAAATGAACCAAACAAGGGCCCATTTGTCTCTCTCTCTTTTGCTCGTTCAATAACGAGCGTCTTACATAACTCAAACTAACGAATTATTATTATTATTTTAATAAACACAAAGTACTTCTGAATCACCATATATCTATAAAGTGTTGGCTGGCTGTATCCAACAAGATACCGTATTGTAGAACCGAACAGAAATTACACTTGGCAACACCTAGGCGTAGAATGACAGCCGGTTGCCGGTTGAGCCCAAGATTGGTAGAGGTAGAGGATATTAATCTTGGGTCGAGCCGTGCTAAGCTAACTTAGATAATCATAATTTAAGAAATCAAAATGCTGAAAGCTGAAATAGTGGCATGTTGACGTTTGCGCTAGAAACGTTATCATTTTAAAATGCAAAAGAAAACAGTTATATTTGCGGTTTTTAAGAAAAGAAGCTAGTAAAAAGTTTTTTTGAGACTATTATTACGAAGTCTTTGGTTTTTGCTTGCGCTTTGCAGATCCGTTTCTTCCACCTTTATTTGCAAGCGTCTCTTTGAGAGCATGCTGAAAATCCAGCCACTGACAGCAGGAGGGACGCCCCTATTTCTTAAGGCAGCATTGATTTTTCCAATGGTGGTTTTATCAAACGCACCTTCAATATCAATAAATACACCTAAGGTGGACTAATTATAGTCCAGCGATCTCTCTATCCGGCTCTCTGCTGAATGCAAGGCCGTGTCGGTCGATCTTCCCGTAGTATGTACGTATGTCCCATGTACGCATGTTGGTTGGGATGCAAAGGTCGGTTATCCAGTACGCAGTCTCTCAAATATCGTTCACACAGCCTCTCCAGAGTTTTTAGCACAAAGGATGTTAGGCTGATTGGTCGGTAGGCTTTGGGGACAGTGTAATCCATCCTTCCTGCTTTTGGTATGAACACCACTCTGACTTCTCTCCATGCCTTCGGGATGTAGCGCAGCGCTTGGCATGCCCAGAACACATTTACCAAGTGCGGCAGTAACTCGTCCAAGCCCCACTGTAGTAGAGCTGGACGGATGCCGTCAGTACCTGGCGATTTGAAGAATGAGAAGCTTAGTATTGCCCATCGTATTTTGTCTTCACTGACTATTTGGTTGGCACCTTGCCAGTCCAGATCAGTAGGTTGAAGGTTTGTCTCGTCTGGCCAGTTCCTGTCGTATGTTACCGACGAACCAGGGAAATGGGTCTGCATAAGCAGTTCAAGATCTCTTGTAGGTTAGCGGTCTTAGTGCCGTCCTCCCTTGTTAGTAGACCTAGGTCGCGATCTTTGTCTTTTCCGAGGACCTTGTAGAGCCGTGCAGTCTGCGAGTGATCTTCGAACTCCTCACAGTAGGCCCTCCAGGCCTCCCTCTGGTTTTCCTTACTAGTTTTTTAAACTCCCGCAGATTGGTGCTGTATTGCTCCGAGTCGGCTTGAGTTCTAGCTCTTTCTGCTCTGTTAAAAGATTTTCTCGCTGTTCTCTTGAGTTTCCCAGCTCTTTGTTCCACCATTTTGTGGCTTCCCCTGGCTGTTTTTGTGATGCCTCAAGAGGGCAAGATTTTTCAAAGGCTTTAGTTATGGCGGTCTGTAGGCCTAATAACTCTATAAAAACATAACCTAAAAAAGAATTAAAAACATAGCTTGACACTGACGGGGATCGAAATTGCATCACAAACACACTATATAACCACTGACCTATTAGACGGTTACAAGGGATCCAGTATACCGCGAACACATGGGTAAGTCTGCCGATTCGACCAACGTCGGGTCGCGTCGTGGAACTGACCAGAAAAGGTCAAAGCAGATCGCTGTCAGAAGACGCTACTAGACCTGACTGCTGACTGCATTTGGAGCTAGCCAATTTCACCATCATTAATTGAGTAGAGTTTAGAGCTAGCGTTTGTTTGTTTACATCCCGGCACCCGGATCCCATATCGCGCCACTCTGTCCTTTAACTTCCATGTCTTCACGAAGCAACCAGTTGTTTGTAAGTCCGCTGATAGTCTAGGGGTCTGGATGGTTAGCCTTTACTTCGGCGGCCCGGATTCAAATTCCTTTGCTTTTTATATTTTTTAAGGTTATGTTTCTAAACAGTTTTTTTTCTTAGTTTAGAGTATGTCTTAGGTTACTTTTAGTTAGCACTTGGTTAGTTTCATTTTCTTAAGCCCCGTAGCAAGCGGAGGGCCATTCGAAAAGTGAAATATTACTTGTTGTGATACGTGCCCGTACTTTGTCAGCACTCTCTACGATATATTTTGCTTTATCTAACTAAAAACCAGGATTTGACAAGAGCCATATTATAGTGGATATACAGCAGCTTGCATGTATTTCCGCGAATACATTCCACTGCATTCAATACATATTACAACATGCCTTGATTCTGATTTTGAATTATGGCGCGCGATATGGGATTCGGGTGCCGGGATGTAAACAAACAAACAATAGCTCCAGACTCTAGTATTAGTTGTTGCTGAAAGCAACTTAAACAAACCACTCACTACTCACTTCTACTCGCATCTAGTGTTTACCTACCTCAAATTTTCGACCTTCGGACCTGTGCATTTGACAGCAGCCCGGTGTTGTCCTTCGCCCACTTCGCTCCCTCCGGGGCTCACCCAAACAAAACTAACCTAAACTAACCCAATCACCCATGGCACTGCCCAAAATCAAGAAAAAAATAACTTTGAAAAATATATGAAATAGCACGTACGCATGCGTGAAGGCTCAAAATTGTGGTAGGTAGACGTGAATCTCACTTCTCTCGTCAGAACTTAAAAATATGTCTCCCTTGATTATCCAATATTGAAAAGGCAATAATAAAAACATTTTTTCTTCTTTCTTTCTATGTCCTATTGCCTTAAAAAGACAATAGGTATGGCTTCTGCTCCACAAAGGGCAATTTCGCCAGCGCACCCCTCGTCCGGCGCTTAATTAGAGGCAAGGCGACCCTTCTTGCATAAGGTACATGTTATTCCAGTGTGAGGGAACTTTTTGAAGGAACCTCCAATATGGCGGGCTTATGCCCTTGGTGATTCCCGACTTTACAAAAAACTTTAAACTTTACAAAGACAAATATGATTTGTTGCACTGCACGGCTGAGTTCTTAATGCAAGGATGATTCGCACACTGTAGGTATAACCACTTTCTGTCAGAGCCCCCGATCCCCACAGGAAATAAATCCGACCGCCATCAGAGATAAAACCAGAGTCCTAGTAGGAATCGACCCTCCACTACGCGACCCACCCTCTACATCTTCTAGCCGGCACGACATTCCAAACTCCCCTCGAAGGTTAAACACGTTTTCTAAGCAAAAAACTTCCACCACCCGGTGCCGAATTCTGTAATCCGTTTTCAACGTGTTCTCCCTTCGAAGGCAGAACCGGAAGTGAGTAAAAACATTGTTTCTACAGTAAAGACAATGGTAAAAAGTTTTCAAAGATCAAACCGGTAATAACACAAGCACAAGAGTCTAGCCCTTCAACTAAATACTCGATGCGAAACCGTGCATGCGCAATGGCGAAACAATAATAATAGGTATTATTATGGCTTTACATGGCCCTCCGCTCGCTTCGCTCGCTACGGGGGCGCAATCAACGGGAACCAACCAAAATTAACCTAAGGCTAACCCAAACTAACCCAAAATTAAGAAAAAAGTAAATTAATAAGAAGCAAACATAACCTTAAAAAAAAACGTAAACAAAGCACCTGTCGCGACCGACGGGAATCGAGCCCGCAGCGCAGAAATGACAAGCAGAACCTCTACCTACAGCACCGAGGCGTCGAAGGAATTTCGCTAGAACGTAAAGACATGGATAATTCCGATACATTCGGCCATATTACGCATGCACGGTTTCGCATCGAAAATTAAGTGGGTGCGCTAGACTCTAGACACTTGTTTGAAAGTACCGAACATACGCCCACACACACAACTACACATACAAAATTACATAATTTATAGAAATGATAGAGCGGACCGCGTGGGAGGTGGAACGGCCATTTTTATAAGAAACAGCATCACACATGACACTATACGCACAACACAATCTGATATACTCGAGGTAACTAGTATTAAAGTCAATATAACTGACGGCGAAATAGTAATACACTCGATATACAGACCGCCTAGAAATAAACTTACACAAACAGAACAGAAAAACTATTCGATTACACTTACCCGATCTTAGCGGCCTGGGACTTCAACGCAAAAAACAGGTCATGGGGATGTAGAACCACGAACCCGAATGGTACTATATTATACAAGACCGCAGAAACACTACATTACACTATACTCGCTCCCACCGAACCAGCACACTTCCGCGCTGATACAGCCGACATACTTGACACCGCCATAACACAAAACTTACCACACAATAATGTGATTGACAATTTGGAGGATTTATCTGCTTCAGATCATTCTCCGATTGGCATTACAATAAACAATATACACGAAAACTTTCAAGCACACACACACAAACATTCATTCAATGGAACGCTTTCAAAGAATACTTAACAGAAAACTTTAGCATTACCACACATAACTCCAAGGCGGACCTGGACAAGCAAGTCGGAAGCTTCAGCGAAGAGATACAAGCAGAATTAAACATAGCTAAGAAAACGGTACACACAAGAGAAAACAACCCATATACACTAGCAGAAAACATAAAACAAAACATAAGACTCAGAAACAGACTGCAAAGACGAGCCAAACTAACAGGCAACTCAACACACAAGGAAATAGACTAACAAATATTATCAAAACAGACATAAAAAAACCACAAAAACAACAAATGGACGGAATACCTAACAATACTAAACACACAAAACAACTCTCTATGGAGAATAGCTAAAACCATGCAACACAAAGGCAAAGTGATATATCCGGCTATCCATGGCTTGAGGGGAGTAGAGAGCTATAGACGGACTCAATTCTCCCCCCCCCCCTTTTTTGCCCCCCCCCCCGGTGCCACTGGGATAGACCCCGCCCACTTGGCCTCGGGTGTATTCAACCTTGAATGACATTGAGCTAATTTGACCTTGAATGCCCTTGACAGTTGATCTTGAATGCCCTTGAGTTTTTTGTTGAAGGTCGCGCATATGACCTTGACATTGCCCCAAGTGAACGCTCTTGGGACTGTTTGCAGAGGGTTATTGTTCACGAAGATTGAAAGTCAGTTAAGGGCATGCAACTTGACTTTGTGCGCCCTTGAGATAATTTCTAGCGACATCGACCTTGAGTGTCCTTGTGGATATATTAATATAGGGCCCCATGACCTTGAACGCTCTTGAGACTGAATATTGGTTACATATTTCGGTATGAGTAACATAACCTTGAGAAATATGTTCTGGGCGCTATATAAGATGCCATAATGTTGAAAACAGTCATAATCTTTCTGATTAGTGAAGCAGTGTGTTCAATATTCTGATAGTCGCATATTGTATTATCTGTGTGGTGTATTTATTAAAGGTACTACTACTTATTTCAAACAATAATGTCTCTTTCACAAGAAACAATTATCGAAATTAATGAGAGTTTTAACAAATCAGTGGAACAAATAGAACGCATACCTTTTTCCTCTCTAGATATTGGAAAACGATATATTATAAAGAAACTACAATTAACAAATGGTCGTTTCGGGAACATTATTTGATAAAGAAAATGGCTGTGTTTTTAGTTCTTATTTACCGAAAAGGAGGGGTGCTGAAATTATTACCAAAGAAGTTGCTGAAATTATCAATAACTCTAACGAAAAACATAAATTAACTTATTTAGGACAAAGTGAACCCGCATACTCCGGTGCCAAAACACGTTCTCTTGTGAGGTTTGATAATCTGGAATAATTACAATATCTTCGAACTGTAATAGTTTTAAAAGTTTGATTAAATTTTATTATAATACATTATCAGAATGCTGACACGTTGTTTTGTTTTTCACAGAGGGCAATATGACCAATTTTATAAATAATGAAAGTCAAGTTTCATACATTAAAAGTTTAGCAGTACTGCTAAGAAATATGCGTGAAGATATTATCACGTATTTGAGAGAGTGTGTTGCCGATGCGAACGATGAAAAATATGCCAAGTACCTGAAGGACGCATTAAATTTTTGTATTGGTGACCACGTGTGTGAGAAGTTTGTTTATGGTGACATTGGCCTGCACACATTTTGCAGTCAAATGCTTGAGGAGGATTTGAAGCTATTGGTAATTGAAATCCCACAAATTCCCAAGGACCTCGTTGAGAAATACTGTCTTTATGAAGATGAAAAAGTTACATCAGTTTGATGGAACCCAAGCTTACATCACACCTCGAGAGAAATATGTTCTACGCGAAGATCCAGTGGCAGCATCAAAAATGGGCGAGAAAACACATTATTTACCACATTCTTGTAACTTTTTAAGCCCAAACAAAACATTGTTTTCAACATTATTATAAGTCAGATATTGTTTAAATATATATTATTTTTAAACACGTGTAAAGTATAGGGGTTATAAATAAAAAACTTTTTTTGTAATATTTTTGTTTTTTCATTTAATATATAATTATCTATTAGTACAAAACTTGTATCCAATAATTCTGGGAAACTATTTTGGTGACAGGTTTCTACTTGTGTATAAATATAATCGATTTCGAGTGAAAAAGTTGGTGTTTATGGTCTAATACACTAGAAAAACAATGATAGTCCCATTTCCCCCGTGTAACTGTTGTCATATTCTTATTTTCCTAGCTGCAATCATATTATTGACCTTCTTCTCAATTATCAACAATATTTTCCTTTTTTTTTTTTTCATTCTCTTTTCCAAATTAGTTATTTCCCCAACAATATTTTCTTGTCGTGCATCATAGTATTTTCTTTTATTTTCAAATGTGTCCATTCTGCCATCAACACTTATCAAATTTTTATTACAAGCTTCAGATATTTTGTTGACTGTTTCTGTTAACTCTATGTGCAATTTATGGATTTCCTCACATACATATATTTTGGTAGTAGCATCATCACATGTTTCCGGTTTTGCAACGCCAATTAAACGCTTTCCCACAATATTTAATTGATTATCGGATGTTAGCTTAAATCCTATTCCTGGCGCAACACCATGCAAAATATGAACTCCGTCACCATGAACTGCCTTCTGACGACCAAACTTATCTATTGTGTTTCCCCATTTCGACGAAGAAATAAAGCTATTAGCTCTTACATCAATATTTATTAACTTTTTTTCATTATTTTCGATCCATCCCTCCAAATTACGTATTTTTTTAAGATTCTCTAGATCATTGATTATATATGTGTTTTCAACACCGTCCATTTTTCTATCTAGGCTCTTCAATCTTTCATTAATATGATTTTGTAATTCGTTTAATACATCTTTCATTTCTTGGCGAAGTAACTGTATTTCCTCAAGAACATACTCTTGGGTAGTAACATCGTTATCTACTGCCGGTTTTGCAACATTTGATAGACGTTTTCCCCCAATATCATAGTGGCCATCAAAAGTTAACTTGAATCCGATTCCTTGTGCACCACGTAAAATCCAATATTTGCCATGTACTCTCTGATGACCAAATTTATCTATAGTGTTGTTAACACGCCCCATTTTTTAACAAGAACTAACTACTAATTATAATTTGTTTATTTTTATATGGGAACCAAAACTAATTCGTTAATATAAGTACATCAGCTCTAGAAAAAATAACTTAGTATAAGTTTAAAATGGCGCCTGTTAACAACAACACAATTGACATATTTGGTCGTCAGCGAACCAGAGCAAATGATGGATGTGCTCGTGGGATGCCAGGCACTGGTTTCAAACTTACTACCAGTGGCGACTACGATATTCAGGGGAAACGCTTAACTAAGGTATCCGATCCAAGAAGTGTTAAGGATGCAACCAATAAGCAATATGTAGATCTCAAAATACATGAATTACGTCAATTATTTGCTAATCTAATAAATAAAGACGTAATGATTACAATGAGGAAGATTGCACAAGAACAAAGAAGTAGTGATTTAACCGAAGAAATCAAGAAATTGATACATGAGCAAACACATGAAGATAGACGAAAATGTTTAATAATGTTTACAAATTTACAAAAAGATATTATGGAATTAAAAAAGAATATTAAATGAAAAAAATATCTAGATATTATGCATCCCTTCACACTTCTAACGGATTAAAAAATCTTTAGGATTTTAATTGGGTTTTAGATAAACAATTAAACGTAAAGATGTATTTTTAGTTGTTTGCTACATTTACAAAGATAACATTAAACCATTATAATATACAACAAAAATAAAACAAATATTTTTAAATTAAATCATGTAGTTTTATTTCAAGTATATAGATATATATATTTAAACAACATCTGTTGCATTGATCCAAGAGTTATAAGTATCGGGAAATCCTAACCATTTTACAAAAAGTTGATCTATAGAATTTCTTCTTCGGCGACAAATGACCTTTTCAATTAAGTAGACATCTGGGTTGCTGGTTTTTTGTAATTCGGCTTCATAGAAACACCCCATGATAGGTTGACCATCAGATGATTCTAACATATATGTTGGTGGATTCGTAATATTCACTTTTGCTACTTTAAACAATTCAGTCGACCAAGCTGGTGTATATCCTTTTTCAAAGACATTCTTGTATTTACTTATACGCACCCTATCACCGATTTGAAATTTAAAAGTTTTCGGTACAACTTTTAAATATTCGTATGCTTTTATATGTGTCTGCGGTGTTGCATCTACAGGCTTCATTTCTATTGTACGATGAATGCTATGATTATATGACTTAGTAACTTTTGGTAAAAGCTCCAACCACCTATAGCTCCCTCTTGCAGAAAATTCTTTGTATAATCGATTTTTCAGTGTTTTAATAGCCCTCTCGACTATAGCGGCCTTTTTGGAACTATATGTAGAATAATGACGTATGTTGAATTTCTTCATTAAACTGGTAAAATGTTTATTGTAGAACTCCTTTCCTTGGTCACTTTGCAAATTTGTTGGAGCGTATTTTGCCTTCTTGATAACGTTTTTCATTGCATTGGTAACATCAACACCGGTTTTAGTTTTGATTGCAACCCTAAACATATATTTCGAAAAACAATTTATACATACTAAAATGTATCGAAAACCAGCATTTTCAGTTGCAAATTGCTGCATTTCCGCTAAATCTATCTGCCATAAATCTTTATAACGCTTTATAATTGTTCGTCGTCTTCGAAAATTTTTTCTTGCTGCTTTATGTAACTCATTCACAACATCCCATTTTGTTGGTGTAGGTTCCATTGTTATTCAAGCGTGGGTAAATACTGACAATGAATCAAAATAGTCGTTCTTAATAAACGATACCTTCTTCTCGTAACTCTTCAATTATTGATATTATTTCATTGTCATGTCCCGTATGACCAGCTGCTTTTGAGCTACACAACAGTCGGAGCCGACTAATCAATTCCTGAGGTTTATTCCAATAAACATAGTCAACACGACGAGAGGACAATAGTTTCTTTGAAGGTAATTTAACGCGAATGTTTCGAACTCCACTCCCTTGCGGAGTTGTCATTAGTGGTTTTAATATCCGAGAAAACTTTGTCCAACGTGTTGTTCTTATACTCCTATTGTTTTTATAATCATTGTGCATTGCATTAGTAAGTTTTAAAATATGTTTGTAATTTTCTATTGTTTCCGCAGATATGTTATTAGGATTATTTAAGGCTGCGGGTTTTCTGAGGAAAAGTAGGTCATACAATTCATCACTTCCCTTAAATGTGCCAATTATTTTTCCATCCCGCGATAATGTAATATTTCCAGAGTTAAATAGTACTTCAGAATTTCCTAGGAACAATTTCTTTTTATATTTCTGATTTGTCCTTACTCCGTAAACAGTGTCATATTCTGATGGTTTCTGGTATAATCCATGAATATAATCTTTGGCCGTGTCGGATGTTTGTAAACCAACCTCTGATTCTCCCATATTAAATGAATAATCAACTTCAGGGGCACTATTGCCACGCATTCGTTTTTCCAATGATGAATAACTTTTATGTATTGGTGTAGAGAAAATGTCCGGCTGTAAATGTGATGGGGTACCCTCTGTCCAATATGAATTTGTCTGCTGTAAATCCGAAAATGACGGAGTTTTTTTTGTTTTCATTATACCAGTAAAGTATGGCTTTGACGGTGGGGGGTTGTTTCCGTTCTGATTCCTCCTTCAACACACTAGTTAAAGAATTGATCGGTTTAGTAATTGGTTCATACATTTTTTCTAAAGCTAACTTGTCATCTCTCTGAATTGCTTTAATTTCATTAAATTTCCTTCTCACAGCCTCAGTTGCATCCAATAATTTTTGTTTTAAACCAGTATCTTGACTCATGATGTAGTTCGATTATTGACTAACAATGAAATGATGCTAAAACTAACTATTCCATAGATATATAGCTGCTGAAACCCTTTCGATATCGCCCCAAATTTAAGTCGCTGTCTTTATCAATTACGAGAAAACCGTATTTGTCATTCCAACACTTGGCACATAATTCCAGAAATTGTTGGAAAGCCATATCTGGCGTCACATGATCGGAAAATATATGCCGCAAATTCATCTCATCCTGTTTAAATAGTATAATAAAATTCGCATTATCGCGAACCAATTGTTTGAGCCAAATAAAACGAGTCGACATTCTTGTGTCTACCCATACTGAAATATGATCTAATTACATCTTGCTTTTCACACATTACATCGTCGAATATGAATATGGAATTGGGTTTCGCATCTGAAGGGTCTACAATGTTTGTTGTATTACTAAACGTGTAAAATCCCAATCCTTTAATTTTTGCCATAACTTCTCGAAGATACTCATACTTTGGCTGATATAACGATTTCGAATATATATAGATATTTTCAAATCTTAACCCTAGAGGGTGGGTTAACAAAGAAATCATAACGTTTGTTTTGCCACAGTTGGAGGGCCCAATGATAATTCCTCGAATTGATTTTGGTAGAAGCCGCCCATGACGTCTCTCTTGTTTTTCATTTGCTACACAGCACCCAATTTTTTCATCCAAATTGTCGACATGCAGTGTTTCAGGAAGTTGAATGAATTTCATGCTTTATGTCTATTAGTAAATATTATTATGAAACACGTGTGTATCAAGTCAGTCAAATGCCACCAGCCAAACGAAGTGGATCTCACAAAAATCGGTTGAACACTGGTAGTGGAATAGTCAATTCGTTAATTAATAAGCTACCATTTGAACTTCATCTTCCGGGTTATCAGTATTGCGGACCCGGCACTAAATTGTATAAAAGGTTGGCGAGAGGCGATACTGGAATCAATCCACTGGACGCTGCTTGTAAAGAACACGACATAACATATTCGAAGCATACAAACGACATAACCAAACGTCATCAAGCGGACTACGAGTTGGAACAACGTGCTTGGCAACGAGTAAAATCTAAAGACGCAGGTCTGGGAGAAAAAGCTTCTGCTTTGTTGGTAACCAATATAATGAAAACAAAACAACGCTTTGGAATGGATAATACATCACCTGTAAAAAAGAAGAGAATAGGATCTAAGAGAAAATCTAAAAAAAGAAGTAAAAAAAGAAATAGTGGAAAAGTTGCCTTTGGTCGTGCCATATCACAAACTATTAGAAATACATTAAAAAAAGCGGGGGGAGCAAGTTTTGTTGAAAAAAATTTGGGTAAATCAATTAAAATGGCTTTACTCGCAGCCCGCAAATCCCTGAAGAGTGTTGGCGGTAAACGAAAAATTCGAACTCCAAGAATAGTTCCTATACCTAGGGTAGGTGGTATACTTCCCTTAATACCCATTTTTGCTGGATTATCTGCATTAGGATCATTAGCTGGTGGGGCAGCAGCAATAGCGAGAACCATAAAGACGGTTTCGAATGCTAAGAATAACAAGAATAACGTTGGCGAAATTACATTAAAATCAAAAGGAAATGGTTTATATTTGAAACCATACCGTACGGGTTTGGGTTTGTATATTCGCAGCTCAAAAAACTAAATATTCACTCCCTACCACAAAGACCACTATCCAACATCGATATAGAAAAGTATGCAATCAAAGCTAAAATACCACATTTTAGAGGTGTATATATGCGAGATACATTACCATCAAATGGACCAAAAAGAAATGAAGCAGCCATTGTTAATTTGGATGGCTTGGAAGGTATGGGAACTCATTGGGTTGTGTACAGAAAAAATGATTCAATTGTAACCTATTATGATAGTTTTGGTGATTTACCCCCACCACTTGAATTGATTGAATACCTATATAGAGGACGCAACAGAGTTCGGTACAGTGTGGTGCCGGCATTTAAGTTTGAAATTTCTCTGTAAGCCATAGGAACGTATCAAAATGACACAAAGAAAGTATG